>PVJO010002599.1:0-140390 GCA_004026905.1 Hystrix cristata
TTTTAGTAATAGAATAAATTATATGTAAATAGTGTGTCCAGGCACAGGGCTGGCACAGACACAATGACAAGCGACTTGTCCTCCCTCTGTGGCAGAGATCACCCCAAAGCTGACAATCCCTCCACACAGACGATGACAAACTCACATGAGGGTTGGGAAGGAAGGTCCTAAGGCACAGCTCATCCAGCCTGCAGTGGACAGGAAGTGCTGTCCCAAGAAGGAGATAGTTCACGTAGGGCCTCAAGTACGTGCAAGTGTCCTGAGGCTCGTGGGGTCAGTTCACTTCTGCTCTGCCTTCTCCTCTTGCCTTTTTGTGGCTTCAGGCTTCTTACTGAGGCTCTGTTGGCCTCAGTTTTCTCATCTGTACAGTGGGGATAATAATAGTTCTGCTTCTTCATGTTGGTGTAGACTTTAAATGAGTTACTACAAAGGTGTGATCAATAAATATGATAAATATTTAAAATTTAAAAACAGCTCCCAAACTCCTTCAAGATGATGGAATAAGTTAATTCAAAGCATGGGGGTGGTATTTGGGGGGATTAATGGCAATGTGTCTTTTACGGTGATGAATATTTTACATTTACTTTAAGCATTCAGTGTATTTTTGATCGCAAATATACAACTTCTAAAACACTGCCTAACACAGTGTAGACACTATTACTGTTATTTTTCATAGAGGTTGCCTTAACTCAGCCTTATGATAAACTATGATGAAAAGGAAAGATATAGCAGGCCTTATAAAATTTTAACGTGTGTGTATGTGGTGTATGCGATGTGTGCGTGTGCATATGATGTTTCTTAGCATAAATACAAATTGTCATCCGTGCAGAATTGCTGGCCACCACGCGGTGGGACTTGGGATTGAAGGAGAACATGTAGGCACATCGGCTGTCAGCCATACCCAAGCACCCTACCTGCAGAATCGTGCAGGTGTCTTACTCCACCTGCAAGCTCTAGGTTCTCGTCAACCTACATTATGACTCTGGTTCCTAAGGAGCCACCTCACCTTCCTCCTGCAGCGGCCTGTAGCTCAGGGACTTTGGAACAGGTTTCCTCCAGGTTGACTGCTGGCCACGACCTTGCTGTGTGGATTTGATCAGTGTCTGGCTAGGTTCCCTGAGCTGGAATCTAGGTTTGAACAGAAGTCCTCGCACGATTGTGCTCTTATTCTGCGTACATCTCCCGTTCGTGTTGCTATCAAGTCTCTGTGTCACGCGTGATAGCTCACCCCAGTGAAAGGTCATCAGGAAGAAGGGGCTCGAGTTAGCACACTCTCTGCTCCACTTCCTGACTGCTCCATGGCTCTCCAAGGTACTAGCTCAAGAGTTAGGGCAGCGGTCCTCCACCTGTTTGGCACCAGGGACTGGCTTCCCGGATCTGGGTGGGAGGGGTGTTCAGGGTGATTCAAGGGCATTACGTGTACTGTGCACTTTATTTCTGTGATTATTAGATTGTAGTATATAATGAAATAATTACATACCTCTCCATAGTGCCAAATTAGCGGGAGCCCCGAGCTTATTTTCCAGCAATTGGACAGTCCCATCGTTGGGTAATGGGAATCGGTGACACCCCAAGTGTGTTGTTTATGTCCAATCTACTCAGTAATCTTGTTTTGGTTGCTATTAGCGCAGAAAATGCTACTTCACAGAGATAGGATGTTGGAAATGGGAGTGGGCTTTTCTGTGCCTTTGTGAACAGTCTCAGGATATTCTGCCTTGGCCTTAATCCATATGGAGATTTGAAATTGTCTCAAACATACTTTTAAGGCCACAATCATTGGTAGCCCAAGCAGCTGAACTTCTTCTAGCACAGATACTGTTGATTCACCTGGCTTATTCACAAATGGGTCATGGATCTACTCCTTCCTAGTCTGGGGGTCTTTTGTGGCTGGAAAATAATGCTTGAACTCTTTTGAAAGTTGAGAGGTGATAATGAACCAGCTGGGAGAAAGACGGCCCTGGCTCAGTGTCTTTTAAAATCTGTGCTGAAGTCTGAAATATGTCAAAAATTCCACTGTTCACTCATTACTCCCGTAATTCTAGTTTGACTTTGAGTGCGCCCACTTTCTCTGCTGACTTGAACACAGTTGTCTTTCTCCCCTAAAGTGACAGCTTGAGTTCACTGAACAGGTTGCATATGTGACATGAGACAGCAAATTTTGTAACTCATTCCGTGTCACTGAACTCTGACGGAAGTGGGGATGATCCCTGTAGATGAAATCTGTACAGTAGCTCTCATAACTCGGAAACTCTGGCCGGTGACCTGCCCATAGAAAGCCATCTCACTTCTGAGTATAAAAATTATGTGTGTTGCGCGTCCATCTCCTCACAAAGCTGCACAACAGACTTGAGTCAAGGGCATGTACTGAGATGTGTGATCATTTTAATCACATCCTAGAAACCATTGTTAAATTCAAGTGACCTTTTCAGCGAGCCAGCATTTCTCTATGAATGACACAATGCATATCTATGCACGTCAAGAGGCAAGTTCTTTGATCCCAGTAGTGAAATCAGAAAGCTGTCCAGTCACAGCAGCCACTCTGCCCTTGTATAAGCGGTACTGACACAAAATGAACAACTCGATTTTCCTGATATGTAATCATTCAAAGACTTGAATAGCTCTACAGCTGCGGTGCTGGTTGACAACAGAAAAGCAAATTTCCTATCCTCATACCCATCCTCCTGCAAAATATGATCCATAAGAATAAGCATCGTTGCTTCATTGTCGACATTGGTAGACTCGTTCACTGGGTTGAGTACTTCAGTGACTCGTAAATCCTCTCTGACAATCGTGCCTCAATGTCCTCTACTGTTTCATCCATTCATCTAGTCATGTTGCTAGTGGACAGAGGAACACACGTCACCTTTTAAACTACAGCCTCTCCTACAGGTTCACAACAAATGTCCTTAGCACCAGGCAGGATCCACTTCACCAATAGTGAAGGGGTTCTTAGCTTTAGCAACGCCATTAGCCACTAAGAATTATGCATTTAATGAAGTGGCTGCCTTCAATCATTGCTTCTGCTCTTTATATTCCCATATTTTGTTCTTCTGAAAAACTCTGAAGACTTGTCTTTTAGTGCTGGGTGCTTGGTCTCCAGGTGGCAAAGCAGGTTTGAAGGTTTCATGGCTTCATTGGATAGCTGGTCTCCACATATTACACAAAGCAGACTTGGAGAATGTGAATCACCTGTTGCAGTGAACCCATAATTTCAGTAAGACTCTTGGTATTTTCTTTTAAATACAGCTTTCTTTTTGTTGGGGTCTTAGAGTCTTCTGCTATCTCATCATAGATCTTTTCCCTTTTTTAGTGAAGCTGTCTGGTGGTTTTTTAAAAATTCATTTTGGGTGGGGCTAGTTTGTGAACTTACCAAGACTGTGACTGAGACAAGTGCACAGTGCTGGAAAGAGGCATAGACAGATGTGGTAAATAAAAATTACACGTGGGCCACGTGTAGACAAAAATCAGTATTAGGTTCTGACTTAGAGCCTGCCACCAGATGCAGCTTAATTGTCCCTTGCCACTTACTGAGGAGGGCTTAATATGAGCCTGCAAGTTGTTGATTTAGTAGGACCCCTGTGCAGTCAAAGATCTCTGCTAGCATTAATCTGTATTTGCAGCCACTCCCCAGCACTAGCATCACTGCCTCAGCTGCACCTCAGATCATCAGGCATCATATTCTCATAAGGAGCTTCAACCTGAATCCCTCCCATGTACAGTTCACAGTAGGGTTTGCACTCCTATGAGAGTCTAATGCCACAGCTGTTCTGGCAGGAGGTGAAGTTCAGCCAGTGATGTAGGTGATGGGAAGGGTCAGTAAACACACATAAAGCTTCACTCACTCAACCCTCCACCACTCTCCCCCTGCCGTACAACCTGGTTCCTCACAGGCCATGAGTCCTACTGGGGCTTGAGACCCCTGATCTACAAGACCTAGCTTTGTCCAAGAGCATTGTGCCCTGTCAGAAGCCCCCTCTCACCATGCTCAGTTCTTTGCCTGTGCTGAAGGATAATGCTATATTCAGAGGTAAAAGCAAGGATGGGTCAGCAAATGTTCACTGAGCACCTGCTTAGCATTAGACCTTTTGCAGGCACAGGGGACACAGAGGAGAACAAGAAAGATGCAAGTCCCACCCTCACGGAGCTGTCAGTCAACAAGGAAGCTGGACAATGCAGCAACATTCACACAAGTCAGGAGTGTCACGTGGCCATAACCCACAGATGAAGCGATCTGGAGAATTGTTGCAACCGAGTCCCTCTAATCAAACCAAGTCTCCCCAAGAAGATAACATTTGAACTCAGGCGGCCAAGTGGATGAGAAGGAGCCGGGACTACAGAGAGGGAGTTGGGGAGGGGCTTTTGAGCCAGGGTGGGGACCTGGAACAGCCGAGTAAGGCAAACATCTCATGCTCCAAAATGAGGCCCACTGAAAACCTCAGTCAGCAGGACAATTAATACCCCACTTCAGTGCAATATGTAAAAGTCAATAGTAATAACAAAAAACTCTGGGCTGAACACAATATCAAAAAAACATACTGGCAGGAACCACGAGGGTCGCATGTCTTGCGTAAGTCCAAAGTAGGAGCCTATTTAAAACTTCAACTATTTTGCTCATCCAAGCGTGTTTCAGCACAGCTATTTTGATGTCCTAAAATACTGCATCATGATATTATCCACATAGAAAGCTGAGTGCCCAGGTGCCCCGGATTTTGGGCTGCGGGCTCAAAATCTGCTGTGGGCAGATGCCTCACCCTGACCGCCCCTGCTCGGTCTAAGCAGAAGGGTGGCAAGGCTGAGTGCTGAAGCAGGAGTGGCTTGGCACAGTAAAGGAAACCAGCAGGGACCATGGTGTTTGTCAACAGCATGCACACAGTGACTTAGACCCTTACAGACTTCCTCCAAATTCAAATTCAAATGTTCTTTCCCAGCAGAAGCCACGATTCTTCCTGGAGGGTCCCTGCAATTTCTTGGCATTAAAAAAAAAAAAATACAGGAAGGACAAGAGAAAAAAAGATGTTAAAAAAAAGTAGATATAATCAATCAGATCAGACAAGAATTAGTACAAACAAATTATTATGTTGAGCTCAGTCTGAACTCCACGCAGATCTGCTCCAGATTCTGCAAACCCTTTAACTTTGTTTATTTGTTTGTTTCCTGGCCCGTAGAAGTAGGTCAGAACAATTTTAGGCATATCTAAATATTTAGGTCCGTATTAATACTTGGGATTTATGGTTTTGTTTTCTCCTGTCATAATTCAAGGAGGGACAGTGCCATTTAGCTTTATGATTTTTCAGCAAAGCTTTAGAAAATTGGACTTTTGGTTATAAGCAGAATAGAGAGAATGGTCACCCGACAGCAGCAGGGTGAAATCCGTCAGCATCTCCAGGGAGAGAGGCCCCGCACAGCCCTCACAAATCTTTGAGCTCTGTTCCAGCGAAGGACTGAGGGCACCACCAGCAGAAGCAATCAAGCACCACGGGGCATTCTGCTCCCCCTTCCTCTTATTCTGGTCAGATAGGGAGGGGTCAGCCTGCAGTCAGATTGTCTGGGTTTGAAGTCCTGTTTGGCAGTGGCTCTTCTTCCCCTTTGTCTCCTTGCCCTCTTCCTCGTCAGTTTCCCAGTCACCCTGGCTGGGCTTTTCCTCCAACATGCCAGGCAGGCTCCCACCCCAGAGCCTTTGCACATGCAATTTCTTCAGCCTGGAACACTTTGCCCTGGCTGATGACACAGTTTACCTCAAGAATATCACCTTCTCAAAGAATCTTATGGTTACTTTCTAAAAAAATTGTAACACCCTCTACCTCCACCATTTCTGCCTGGGACTTCCTGCTCCTCTCCAACGCCTTTACCTGACCTGCTTTGTGCGCTTTTGCCCTCACCACCCTTTAACTGACTATGGAACTAACTTACCTGTGTCTGTCAGATGGGCTGTGCTAATAGATAGATGGGAAGTTCCTCCTAAGCAGGGATTTTTTGGTTTCATTAATGTGTCCACAGCATCTAGAACAGAATTTGTATTAAGTAGATACTTAAAGAACGGAACAAATTAGCCAGGAATGTGACGCTCGACACTCTGCCTCTGGGTGTCATTGGTGCTGGCATCTCACATTTACAATGTGACATTTGTCCATATGGGAAGTGTCTTGATCACTTTCTTGTCACTGGGACAAAATACCTGACACCTGGGTATTAAAGGAGGAGATGTTTGTTTTGTCTCATGTTTTCAATCCATAGCCAGCTGACTCCAAGGCAGAAATGGTACAGCAGAGGGACACAGCGCAGGAGAGCTGCTCGTGTCATGGTGGCCAGGAAGTGAGAGAAAAGGGAGGAGAGGGGGAGGAAGAGAAACCCTTCCAGGTCCCAGTGCCAGCGACCTACCTCCAACCAGGCCGCACCTCTCAACAGCACATTCAGCCCTGAACTCATCCGTGGATGAGTCTGCTGATGAGTAGAGTGCCCTCCACGATCCAGTTTCCTTCCAAATACATGAAAATTTGGGGGGCATTTTAACCTAGACCATAACAGAAGGCAAGATGGCAAGGATCCTTCTCTGGTCCCTCAGTCATGCCAGTTTAACAAGCATTCGACAGGACAGTCCCTGCTCTCGGGGGCTTGTGAATGTGTTGAGGGGATAAAACAAGCAACCAGAGCAGAGGACGGCCATTACATGCCCTGTTGTTCGTGTGGGACAGACCCCGAGTCCCACAGGGCGCTGAGCGCGGGCTGCTCAGTAGACAGTGACTTCATGGAGAGGACAAGAATCCAGCTGAGCTGCAAAGGGACTGGGTCTGGTGGCAAGGAAGGCAAAGACACGCGAGTGAGAAATGTTCCGGACAAAGCCATTGAGGCTAGAGTGTGTGGTGTATGCAAAGCTCCCCCCATCCTGAGACCTCGCTCCGTCACTCTCTGCTTGGGGCCGCCTCCTTGAGTATACGGTTTCAGATAGCTGTTCTGTGTTGTTGTACGCCCAGAACATTCCATTCCTCTTCTGCAGGCAACTCATGTCAGGTTGTAATTATAAGTGTTCAATAAGTACTTATTGAATGATTGAGCAAGGGAATGAATGAATGAATGAGCCGATGAGTGAAGAGAGCATAGAATGATAGCAGCCAGTCTGTATTCAGTGGTCACACTGGGGTCCACAGAAGAAGCCCTCGGCCACCGAGCACCTGCCACACGCTGGCCACAGTGCTGGACATCTCAGAGTGGCCATCGGTGACAGGCGTTTGGGAATCCATTTTGCAAATGGTGAAATTAGCTAATCTATCCAAACCCGGCTAATAAGTGTGAAGCGTGAGCCATCGGGGCCCCTGCTTGGAGGGTAAAAGGGTCCCAGTTCTCAAAGACATTAGCAGATAACAGGACTTGACATGAAATGAAGAGTAGGCATCTCTCAGAATCATACTGGATCCTCAGGACCCTGCTCGCAGCAGTGGGGATGGGGCAGCAAAATGCGCACCCTTGAACTTCCTTCCCAGAGCCACATCTCTCTCTAGCAGCTATCAAACACGCACTATAGCTGCCAAAAGTACATGAAATCAGCTACGCAGGTAGTGAAACCTGAGTCACCATTCAATTCCTCAGCAACTGCAATTTTTTGCCAGGGTGGAAAAGTATAGCTGTGACCTCTCAGATACAACCCAACAGGAGATGGCACTTTAATCACACCAATCTCCCAGGCTGGGTTCAGCCCACTTTGCGTGTGAACTTGTCTGCTCCCAGAAACACTTCCAGTTTCATCTTGGTATGCAGATATACGGGGCTTTTCTGATGGTCTGGGATGTGCTGCTCATTGGTGTTTTGATATGTCATCACGAATGGTTGTGGTTTATTTCTGGGTCACTGTATATACATATATATGAATGTATATGTATAGTTGCATGTGTTATGTATAGTGTAGATATTATGGTTCAGATCTGAAAGGTTCCCCAAAAGTCTCTGTGTATGGAAGTGGATTGGATCATGGGGGTGCTATATTTATCAGCGACGATTGGACTAATCCACTGACTGTACTGTTAGAAAGTAGAGCCAGTCGGGGAGGCGGGTAACAGGAAGTGTGACACAGCAGGGTGTTCTCGTCCATCTCCTCCCTTCTCTCCTGCACTTTCTCTCTGCGTCCTGATTGCCGTGGATTGAGCAGCTTTCCTCCACCATACCCTTCTGCTGTGCCATTTCTGCTCTAGAACCAACTAACCATGGACTGCATCCTCTGAAACGTGAGCCAAAGGAAACCTCTCCTCCTTTGAGTTGCAGGTGTCAGGTGTTTTGTCCTAGTGATGGGAGAGTGACTAATACAGTATATGAATGTGTATAATCACACATGCACAAAGATCCTCTCTTTTTGTTCTCCTTCACTCTCATAAACCTGCTCTGAAATCTCTTTATTTTTAATGCTAGTATTTATTGAGGTATAACTTACTTAAAACACACATGCTCTGGTGTACAATTAATGAGATTTGAACACACATACACATGAGAAGCCACCCCCACAATACTGTGATAGCCCTGACAAGAGTCCTGTCAGCATTTCCATCCTTCCAGAAAGTTCCTTGAGCCCTTTTCCAGCCAGCGCTCACCCTCTGCAGGGCAATCTTCATTCTGGCTTCCATCACCAGAGAGATGTTTGGCCTCTTCTAGAAATTCATTTAAAATAATTACATAGCATGCACCCTTCTGCACCCAGTTTCTTTCACTCAACACACTATTTTTTGAGAGTCATCCACGTTTTCTGAGGTTCACTATTATAGACTAAATGTTTGTGTCGCCCCAGAATTCATACGTTGAAGCCCCAGGCCCCAGTGTTGTCATGGTGTCTGGAGACAGGCCTTGGGAGGTGATCAGGGTCAGATGAGAATGTGAAGGTGGGAGCCTCGTGATGAGATCGGTGTCCTCATGCAAAGAGACTTCAGAGAGCTCGCTTGTTTTCTCTCTCTAAGCTGCCCACACACCAAGGAAAGGCCATCGTCATCTCAGGTTTTAGCCTTGAGAACTGTAAGGAAACATTCCTAAACCCCATCTGTGGCATTTTGTTATAGAAGCCCCTGAAAGGTCGAAATGTTGGTTCCTCTGTTTCCACCTCTCCCATTGCAGGACTGTCCTGTGACTTCAGTGTTTCTCCTGTCCCTGAGGCTTTGGATTCTTGCCAGCTTGGGACCACCATGGAAACATCTGTGCAGAACCATCTCATGCTGTTTTCTGGTCTCTGCCCACAATCCCCTCCCACACCACCACTTCCCTTACCGGTTCAGAATCCACGTTTGAGCTTGGCAGGAGCCAGCCAATATCTTTGCAGAGATACTTTGAAGGATGTATCCAGAAGGATGCAGAGGACCAGATGTGCTCTTCTCCACCGCCCCCACCCTGCCGTATACCCACTCGCCTTCCCCAAGCTCTCAGGTCTGCATTCCTGGAGATGGGAAATAGTACAAAAGGAGAGGGGAGAGAGGCAGGGAGGGAGGCAGGCCACAGCGCCAGTGCAAACCCCTCTCCCCGTGCCCTGTCCCTGTAAGGGCTGGAGCGGGTCACTGAGAACTCAGATGCCTGTATTCCTGCAATTTCACTGCTTCCTTCCTGCAGATTCAACTGATTAGCCCCATGAGTGAAGGTTAAGGCTGTGTATGGCCCTTAATGAGGATGCACAGAGCACTTCAACATCGTCATCTGCATCTTAGTGCCAGAGCAGGGAGGAATGAGGGGAACGGAATAGGAAAGAAGAGATGTGGCATCGCCAGCTAACACTGGAAAAGAGGACAAGGTTTTGAGGGCTGCATCAAGTCATGAGGTGTCCAGGAGAAAACTCATTCATACCCAGTACATTAAGCAAGCATAAAGAATTTACCAGTGTGTCCAAAATATGAAAATAATTGGTTCATCACATGAAATCCAAAGATCCATAGCCCTTCTGTTGCTGGAGCTAAAACCCTGCTGTTATCCACTGTGTTCCACTCCTCAGACTGCCCACTCCAAGACTGCGCCTCACAACACCTCCAACCCAACCCACTGGCCACCGGGGGACTGGGGTGCTGTTGGGGACGTGCTTGCTTCTCTGCCACCGTGTCTGGTCAGGTTCCTTCCCTTGAGATGTCCCTGACCAGGTGCAAGAGGAGAAAGGCCCATGACAATCCCTCAAGTCTCTCCTGGGCTCTGGTGCCAGCCCTGAGAAGCCCCCGTGGACACGGGGAGGTGGCTTGAGGGGTAACACCGGTGCCTCTTCCTGAGGTCCTGCCTCAGAGAAAGCGAGAAAGTGCCCTCTTGGGAAAGAAGAGGCATCCCGCGGCTGTTCTCCGAGGCAGCAGGGAAGGGAGCTGGTTTGGGGGAGAGACACAGGCAGACTTGGTTTCGAAGGTCAGCGCTGTCTAGCAGGCAGGCAGGGCCACGTCTCCCGCCTCTTCAGCAGCTTAGTAGTGGGAATTGTTGTGAAGGACAGATCTAGAGCAACGGGGACTTGCCTTTGGCCTTTGTGTACAGATGTTGTTCCTCAGCGCATCGTCTCTACGGATGTGTATGCTCCTGCAAGATCAGTTCTCTCACCGTAGAGCCAACCAGACCCATGAGCGGCCATGGATAAGGGCCCTGGCTGAGAACGCAGGGTCCCTGGGGGCAGGAGGTAGGACTTCGTTGGGGACCTTTGTATAGATCGGATATTTAGGGTACAGAGTCAGGAGAGATGTGACTTCAGCACTCGAAGTAGGATGTACCTTGGGCATGAAAGAGGACCGGGAACTGTGTGGTTTTCCTGTCTACACCAGTCGCTGGCTCTCCGTCACCTCCAGCCCTATCCCTGTCCCTGCACGGGGCCCTGGCCACCTGCTGGAGCCAACGTTGTTAGCTCTCGCACCCTGCCTATCGTGACATTCAGGGTGCCCCATGATGGCATCCACTGATCTTTGCAGAAAGTGCTCCTACTGCACACTGGGTCAGCGACACAGCCACAGAGAATGTCATCGTGCCCGGACCACGTCCTGACCCACAGCAGGTGCCTGGAACGCTGTGCTCTCTGCCTGCCTCCCGACCCGCGCTCATCACTCTGGGTCTGGCTCCCATCATGAGTGAGCTTCCTCATCCCCGTGCCCGGATGCACTTTGTCTGAGGCTCTGGCACAGCCTCGTCCTCACAGCCAGGCGTGTGCGGGGCTTGAGTGCAGGGAGGCAGCACGCCACCACGGCCAGCCGCACCTCTGCACGTGCCAACGCCTCGGCCGGCACTTGCTCCTTCCAGCTCAGCCCTGCTCAGACGGCTGCTGTAGCCCTTCCTCCTGGCTCTGATATCTCTGTAGTGCCCTGACCCACTGCTGGTCCCCACCCTCACAGCAACCCCTGGCTGGGTCCCCACTGGAAGCTGGCCCTCAACCCTCCCTCTCTCCTGCTTGCTGATGGCCAAGCTGAAACCCCGAGATCTCTCCCTCAGCCTGCACGTAGGATGGCTAGGAGCACAGGGTGTGGCCGATCATGGGAGACACCCTCAGCCCGTGGCAGGTACGGGAGGAGGGGAACACCCAGCCTCACAGGGCCCTCGCCACTGGGCACTCAGCCTCAGCTGCTGGCAGCGATGTCTCCCTTCCCTGGCCCTTGTCACTGCTTCCTGGGACCCATGAGTGTGCAAGTTCCCATCTTCAGGGCTGCTCCTGGGACCACGAAGCTGATAGCAACATGTCGGAGCCTGGTTTGACCTTCTGTCCTTCAGTACACACCTCAGCATTTGGCTACCTCATCTCAGAATGGGGACAGGGCCAGGGCCTAAAATTAACAGTGACTCGTAGGTAATGTTACAAGTGTGGCCAAGGAGGGAAGTTCTTCACACGATTCATCTCGCTTAATCTGAGTTAAATACCATTGTGATCTCTGTGCTCACGTACACAATGAGAGCCATCATCCGGAGTCCCCCGGGCAACAGATGATACAGGCAGGATTAAATTAGGTAAAAAATAAAAAAATAAATAAATAAATAAATAAATAAATAAATTAGGTGATGATGATGATGATGATGATGATGATGATGATGATGATGATGATGATGGTGGTGGTGTTGGTGGCAGTGACTCTAGCTGTTATTAGTGGACTCCTTGGTGCCAGGAACTTGTGCACATTTTCTCATTGAGATCTTAAAACAGTCCTGAGAGATAGCTACTATTATACACCCATTTTACAGAGAGGAGAACCAAGGCCCCATTAGGTCACTTGCCAAGGTCAGACAGCTGGTCAGTGAGGACACAGGACTGACCTCATGTCCATCTGGTTTCAGAGTCTGCTTTCCAACCAGGATCCCTCCAGTGGCTTGCAGCTTAATTCTAACATTGCTGCTGTTCAGTTGTAGTTCCCTGCCTGTCGCTTTAGCTTCTGCCGCCACCTTCCTTGGATCAAAACTTTTACCCTCTGGGAGAAAGTGCTAAGAATCACATCTGTCTCCTACTCCTGGGAGAAGCTGCAGCTGTAAAGGCTGATGTTCCCTGAGGTTAGATCCCATGTGAGTCAGCCGTGTCTCTCCCCCAGATGAAGCCGCGCCCCACCCCGGGCTCCCACTCTGCCCTGAGCCCAGGTGGCAGCTGGCTCCGGCCCTCCCTGCTCCTTAACTCATAAGACTTGAGCATATTTACCACGATGAGCATCATTTTTGGAACAAAGACACGGAAATGTGCGTGTTGAAGGGTCCAGCTTCTCTTTAAAGTCCTTACCAAGACCGGCCAGCAATTTCCCACAATCACAAGGAATGATGCTTTCTGCTGGACAAAGAGAATTAGGCGGCGAGACCTGCATCTTTGTTCTGCTCCCGCCTGCCTCGCCCCTGGCGGTCAGAAACGATGCATGGGAAGGATAATTGTCCAATTTTTCCCAACAAGATCAATTTGCCATAATTTTCTTAAAGGAAAGAAAAGGTGGGCGCGTCATCAAGCAGCCTCCCAGTCCCTGCACTCCGCGAGAAAGTGCCATCCTCGTGGCCCCGGGTTGGACATGAGAAGCTGGGGACGGTCTTCGTGCCGAGAGGCCCGTGTGGGTGGCACTCGGCTGGGCCAGGTTTCAAAGCAGAGCGTGACACCTTCCCTCGCATGCTTCTACCCTGGCTATTTAAAAGAAGTCAAAGAGCAGCGTTTGAAATGACAGCAAAAAAGGAAACGAGGATGGGAAAGGAGGGGGAGGAGGAGGATCTGCCACGTCTCTGGAGATGGGATGACAGGTCCCCGTTTTCTCCTGTTCTCTAAGAGGTGGCAGCGTGATCAAGACTCTTCCGAAAAGTCAGCTCCTCTCCCACACCACCTCTCTTTCGGGCCACCCTCGTCTTTCCCCTCACCCCTAGTGCCGCTATTAGAGAGATGGCAGAGTCTTCGACTCCCTCAGGTGGAGAGATGGCAGGCGGCACCCTCACTTCTCAAGCCTCCTTTCCCTTCCCTGGGACCTTTCTGATGCCTCCATGAACTGCGATGAACAAAAGCATCCTGGCCCTGGGAGGGCTGGTCTCGATAAACAGTAAATAAACCAAGACCAAGATGCCACATGGAGACAGATTCTACAGGGAAAGATGACACAGAGTCAGGGGACAAGGAGCACATAGTGGTCAGAACAGATGTTTGAGGAGAGGAGGACAGGGGAGGGAGTAAGCCACAAAGTGTCTGGGACAGACATTCTAGACAGAGGAGCAGCTGGTGCAAAGTCCCTGGGGCAGGTGGTCTTATCGTTTGAGGAACTACAAGGAGCCTAGCTGTGGCTGGAGGCCAGTGATCAGGGGTCTGAGCCACTGGGAGTGAAACCAAGTGGAGTGAGTGGTGGTGTTGTGCAACCATTATGTGGGCTTTGCTGCCCATCAAGAGGATGGTGACTTCCAGTGAGATCGTCTCTTCTCACCTTCTGAGATGAATAAGAAGTTGTGATGCATTTGGGTGGGCCCGTGAGGTGCTTGCTGAGCATCTCCTCACCTGTGGCTGGGAGCAGGCAGTCAGAGGCTCTTGGCAAAGTAAGACCTTCTTCCAGTACCAGTGATGACCCCACATACACCTTGGCACTATCAAGTCTTCCAGCCCCTTCCAGTAGACCTTCTATTTTCACTCCTCTGGGGGACCATCAGGGGTTGGATCCTTATTCCACCTATAGTCTATCAACTTCCTAACATATGTCCCTGTTCCAGACTTTTCACCTAAATCGAGACTCATACACCCAAAATGTCACCACTTAGATGTCTAATAGGCATCACACCCTCCAAGCAATAGCCCACATTAAGCATTAAACTCCGCGTTTCGTCCTTCTAGCTGGAGAGGCCTTAGCGTCATTCATTCTCTCTCTTCCCGTGCGCTAACCCTTCAGCAAGCCCTCTTGGTTCTACATTCAGAACATGGAGACCTGGCCACTTCTTGCCACTGGCTCTGAGCCACCCTCTTGGGTCCTGGCCTTCATGACCACGAAGGCCTTACAGCAGAGACCCCTGTGTTTACCATCTCAACTCCCTCCTCCACACAGACACCAGCGTGCCACTCTCTGCTCCAACCTGCCGTGGTTCTCATTGCACTCAAGAGGAGAAGCTAAGATCTATCCCTGTGCTGTCCACTTAGAACCTTCTGCTGCGATAAGAATGTTCTAGATCAGTGCTACCCCATATGTCCACACAGGTCATGGGCACTTGAAATGTGGACTGTGCAGCTGAGAGGCTCTGTTTAAAATTTTATTGCAATTTAATTAATTTATTGTGTGCAATAATCCAGTGGCTACCATATTGGATAGTGTGGTCAACAAAGCCCAGCCTGAGTTGGTCTCACCTTAATGCTTTCTCCTGTTCTTTTATTCCCCACCTCCTCACTCATGCCCACCAGCCTCTTCTTACTCTTTGTTCCTCAGAGAAACAGGTTCTAGATTCTTTCCACCCCTGCTCCTTCTGCCAGGAGACTCCTCCAGATAACAGGGTGGTTAGCGCCTCCTCCCTCCTGCAGTTGCTGCGTTGTGGTGTATTTTGGTGCATTCTGGCCTCACCTCAGGCCCTCACCCCACCTCGCTCTGCTTTTTCTTGGCATAGCATGTGTCGCCTTCCAACAGGTTACATCCTTCGCTTCCCTATTAGGTCTCTTGCTTCATCTCAGCTCCTTGCTGGAGTGCCAGCTCTCCCAGGATGGAGATTTTTCATCTGCCTAGTGTCCCTCACATCTCAAAGGATGCTGCCACACTGAAGGTACCCTGGTACTGTTTGTCGAAGAGACTCCATCAGGGTTGGGGACATAGTTCAGTGGTGGAGCACTTGCCTGGCATGCACGAGGCCCTGGGTTCCATCCCTGGCACCACAAATAACAGGTTCCATCAGTAGAGTCTGACCCACTCCTCACCACGGCCC
The DNA here is from genome assembly GCA_004026905.1 of Hystrix cristata. NCBI lineage: Eukaryota > Metazoa > Chordata > Mammalia > Rodentia > Hystricidae > Hystrix > Hystrix cristata. The sequence continues at coordinate 15,307 of PVJO010002599.1, forward strand.
CACCCCACGCCTGTGCCTCTGATGGTCTTGTCTTTGCCCTTAATGGCCATCTGCTACACTAGCCTATGTCCACTCCTTCATCATCAAATAACCACAGAGTCCAGCTTTCTGCCAAACATGGTGCCGACCAAGCAAGACCCAGCAGGGACACAGGAGGACAAGAATCTGCCCACAGGGGCTCTTGGCAGTGACTTCAGGAAGGTGAACAAGGAAGGGGCAAACACCAAAAAACAGAGTGTAACAGAGGCGCGTGAAAGGAGGTCATGGTGGAGAAGGACAAAGGTGGTGTGGGTGGTGACTCTGGTGGCGAGCCAGGAAGGCCTGGCAGAAGGAAGGAGAGTTGTGGAAGCGGAAGCTGGAACCGTGTGCCATGAGACGGGAGGCGTAGAGTGAGGAAGACAGGACTGTGCAGGGGCCTTTGGGGGAGGGGAGGCCCCGGGCATGGATGTGATGAGCATGGCAGGAGAGAGGGCTGAGAGCAGGGTCAAAGTCATGTCAGGCAGGCAGGTAGCTCGTCACCTCCATCCAGGTTATATTCACCCATCACAGAAACTCATGCAGATCTCCATCCCTGAGCTCAGGAACATTCACCTAAGATATTGTTTAACTGCTAGGCACTTTCTTCAAGGGAGGTCCTCTGCGGAAGTCCCCATGTAACAGCTGTAAGTGAAGCTGTCATGGTGCCTGGTGGAGGCCCCGAGTCCCTCCTTTCCCACCGTGCCATGGAGCCCCAGTGTTCCTCAGGAAACATTCTGGAACCCTGAAGAACCCAGGTGCTTTGGTTTGAAGCTTCCCAGCCTGTGGCACTCTGGCAGTCACTGACCTTTGGCTCCGCCCCTGCTGCTGTTACTGTGTGCAAGGATCCTTTCCAATGCGGCTGCCGTCTCCCATCAGGCTGGATTTTCACGCTGACATCCTCTAGTGGGCGCTCTCGTGTGCTGTGCGGGGCGGGGGGGGCAGAATCAGAAAGTAGAGGTTCATTATTCACTTAGTAACTCTGATGTTTAACTCCTGGGAAGGATCTTAGGGATCTTTGCAAATTTCCATGCTTTTAAGAATCACCTGGAAACAAGATAATAAAAAGGCAGGCAGAAGGGTTGAGCAGGCCTAGGAATCTGCACCTTAATGAGCACCACAGTGATTTTCCTGCAAGTCATCTGGGATCCCACACAGAGTGTTGGTTTATGCAGACCACCCACCACTTGAAAGAGTCTACATCTTCACTCTGGCTCACATCAACCTGTTGCAGTCAGATATTTGTTGAGTTACGCTCAAACAGCTAGGGAGATTCAGCACTGAGGGGGAAGTTCAATTTCCACTTGAAAATAAAATCTATTACTGTGTCGGGACCACCTGGCTTGTTTGATGAACTTCTGGAAAAAATGCACCTTAATTACCATGACCTTGGCTAAAGGTAAACTTGGCGTGAGGGCGATGTTCCTGGTGGATAGAGTTTCCCTGTCCCTCCCCCCATAAAATCACCCAGTGAGGACACCCTGCTCCACGGCCAAGCTTCCTACTGACCGCTCAAGATGATTTGGAAGAGATGGGTTCTCTCCTGTGGATGTGAGGGGCCGGGCAGGAAGGGTCTGCTTTCTTCTAGGGCTTCCCATTTTGGATTGCCACTTCCTATCCACGTGTCTGTCTTCTGCATTCAGGCAGTGAGGAGAGAACCCATCTATGGAAGCAAAGACCTGTCAGGCCCAACTCAGAGTATAACACTTGATAGATGCTCAAAAGGTGTTTGCAGAATGACTAAGTCACCATCAGAATTGACAACATAAATATACAGGGCCCAGTGCTAAATCAAAATGTGGGGGTGCTGGTTAAGCCTTACCAAGAATGTCAAGGGCTGGGGGATGTAGTGCGACAATAGAGGACTTGCCCAGCGTGCATGAGGCCCTGGGTTCGACCCCCCAGTACCGCAAAACCAAAAAAGAAAGAAGATAATTTCCGCGTGGCAGCAGCAAAGACTGAGCCCAGCCTGGCACTCTTCCGTGCGTGGGTGCTGTGTGCAGGTCGCTTATCCATGAAGGCACCCCTGGTCACTGCTGATATCCTCTGAATTTCAAGGCATTATGAACATGTTAAGTCAGGGATCCAAGTCTATAATTTAGGGACATAAAAGCCACAACCTTCAAGGCAACCAAGTGACTCGGATAGGTTCCAGGGAGCGTGTCTGTGCCCCTCTTTCCTGCGCTGGGCGCTATGAACCACCACCCGGACACTGAGCTGCATCACAGGCTGGAGCAAGCAGCGCATGGGAGGTTGTGATCCTTGGCTTCTCTGTGTCCCCAGTCCCTGAAGCTCCTGGAGGAAAAGGACCCGGCTTTGACTCCATAAGGACTTGAAGAGGTCTGCGACATTTTAACACTCACTAAACACAGGTGGAAATGACTAAAGGCTAAGTTACTATGTTAAGTTCAAAAAGCAAAGCCAGCTTCGTAGGTACAGCTTGGGGTGGGCTTTTTCAAGTCTATCTTAGTAAACTTCCACGAGAATCTTAATAAATATATTTTAATCATGAATCAGGGGCTCAGTGGTAGAGAGTGCTTGCCGCTAGACATAGGACTCTGGGTTAGATTCCCAGCACTACACAAATAAATAAATAGATAAATAAACTAATGTAAAACTAATCTGAGATCTCAGTGGTAAAGTATTTGACAGGGCCTAGCAATGCACAAGGCCCTGGGTTAGATTCCCAGTACTGCAAAAATAAATAAGTTAACTCGAACTAAAGTCATGTTGAACCTTATTAGCGTCTTTTGGAACTGTACTTCCCAACCTGTGATCCTGGACATAGCAGCAGCCCCTGAGAACTCGCAGAGAAAGCAGATGCCCGGGTCGTACCCCAGAACTACTGAATCAGAAACTTGGGGCAGCAGCAAGTGATCTACATTTGTACCAAGTCCTCCCGGATATTCTGACGACCCTCAGCCTGCAAGCAGTCTCGTTCCAAGGACACAGGTGGAAAGCAGTAACTTACAGCATTCTCTTCCAGATGCGTTTGGATTTTAACCCAAATTAATTGTTTGCAGCTGAAACCTTAAAAGCCTCAAAGGATTAAATGCTGTGTTGAAATTTTCCAGTGAGAGTCAAAAATCCTATAAGGCACCAGTTCGTGATATGGACATTATCCAGCTCAACAAGAAAAGCATTCTGGATGTGAAGGGGAGAGAAAAGAGCGCATATGCCTATTAAAGGTAGTTCTTTATTAACAACAACAAAAAAACCTTTGTTGACATGAAGCTAAAAAAATAACTTAGGAGGATAGACGTGAGTGGTAAAGGGAACTCTGGACCCGGAGTCAGAAGATCTAGAAGATAAATGACCTTGCACAAGTTGATTAAGCTTTTGAGGCCCCCCAAAAAGAGTGCCAGGCTGAGTGAATGTTCTGCTGTTACTCTCCTGAAATTCTTTTCTTGTTAAAGAATGTCTTGACCTAAGAATACCCATGGGTGCAGTGAAAGGTTGGGCATGTTGTACCCTGCACAAGAGCACCCAGCTAAGAAGCAAGTGGGAGGTAAAGTCCAGCGGAGCCGGGTCCTCTCCCTGCAGAGGAAGGGGCCCCTTTGTCTATTTGACTCAGAGGCAACTAACTGTGAGCCACCTGAGGCTCTGACCATTCCTGCCCCCACTCACCTCATCTGGTTGGGAAGACAAAGACAGAGGATGACTGAGGAAGCCACTTGGAAACTACAAAGTGCTATGCACAGAAAGGACAGGACGTTGTTTTGATTGCAGCTGCAGTGATAGGCTTAGGTTTGGGCCATTTCCCTCGGTCCGCTTGACCGAAGGCCTGATAAACTTTGGGGACACAAACCTTCTCCATCCACCAGAACTTGTGCAGTGAAACTTCAGGGTGCAGGGAGACAGGAAGACATTGTAGCTGCAGAAACGAGGACATATAGGGTAACTCCTGACCCTCCCCTCTGATAGGTTTTGCCGCTACCTGTATTATCATGGAAGACAGGCAGGAAACCTGTTGTACACCAGTCTGTAACTTTTTTTCCATACTGGGAATTGAACCCAAGGCCTTTGCACTGAGCTACATTCCTGGCCCCTTTTTGTTTTTTGTTTTTTTTTTTTATTTTGAAATCATGTCTTGCTAAGTCGCTAAGATGCTCAGTCTGGCCTTGAACTTGTGTTTCTCCTGCCTCGGTCTCCCAGGTAGCTCAGATTACCCACACTTGGCTCTGGGCTGTGAGTTTTTGTGGCAGAACCTTCCCACCCACTGGCTTTGGGTGCTTAGCAGCAGTCAGAGGAGCCTCAACCCTTTGCCACCAAGCTGCGTGGTACACCAAGTCACACAGGATCACAGGCAAAGCGCTGGGCACTGACAGGCTCTGGGGTCAGGCAGCTGTTTATTTTGTGAGTAAGGACTAGAAGTGGAGCCCCAGCAACACTCTTTATAAATGCAGAAGTTATCTCATCCTTTGCCACCTTGGGGCACCTGAGCACCAGGGCGTCCATCAGGGTGGTTGAACCGGCACCTACTCCCGGGGGTGCTGGGACATCTGTAGGAGTCCCCTGCTTCAGAATACCTTCTCTCCCTGCTTTCCACCAGTCTCCCTGGTTGAGGAGGCACCTGCCCCACAGGCTCAGCCCACAGAACTGTCCGAGAGAACAGGGCGAACTTGCCCAGTCAGCCAAGTCTCTCTCCCATCTCCACCCTCTCTCCCTCCACCCCACCGCTTGCATGCTGTAACCTTTAGGATTTCTTGAAACCTGGCCATGTTTTGGTTCTCCTAAAGGTAATCTGGACTTCTCAGGTTATATGAAGAAAGAATGGGTTTATTTGGCATTGTTTCATTTTGCAAATCAAAAATAAATCTCAAGCCCCTCTCCACCCAGCTCCAGAGCACTACAGGAACAGCCCTCTCTAGGGATTTCTGCACCAGGAGATAAAGTGGCCTGCTGCCAGGGGGGCCGCAGGACCTTCAAACGCTGCCTAATTAAGTTCTAGTCAGCAGGCGACCTCTGTGGGCCAGGGGGCTCTTGGAAGATAAGACACAAGACACATCCAGAGATGGAGGATGGAGCTTTGCTCCGATGATAAAATGAATCAAGAGCAACCCAGCCCATTTGCAAATGGAAATCATTCTAACAGGAGGCCACGCAGTCCTTTGAAAGGGTACGGAAGATTCACATTGGATTGGAGGCCGCTGGCCTTTTGGCCCACACTCCCGGGCTCTGATGGGGTACAATTATGGTATTAACTGGAATGGGAAGATAAGCGAGATGTCATTAATGGAGGAGAGCCTGTTTTCTCAATTCCAGAAGCTAATCCCCAGTGACTCATTCCTCCCGAGCCTCCCACGGGGCTATGGAGGCATTAAAGGTACATTGTTTATTCATGTGATCTATGTGTTTTGCTGCCTTCGTTAGAATTCTAATTACACTCTATGGTTTTCTTACTGCCAAAAGGGTGTGCTTCTCCGGCTAGTTGTACAGCAAGATTCCTCCTCTTTTTTGCATGTTGAATCTAAGAGTTCCCTGGGCTTGCACTGTCCTTTGAGTTTTAAATTTTTTTTAAAACCTTAAGCACAGCCATCACCTGAGAAATCATAAGATCTTACTCAACCCACAGACAGGTAAATTGAAAGTTATAAAATGAAAGGAATCTAGCTACTCGATTCCTTTGTTAACTACAGAGTACATCTGTGGTTTTTTTTTTTTCTTTTTGAATCTACTTGGATCTCAACAGTAGAGTTTCATGACAGACTTCAAAATGTGTGGCACAGTCCCAGAGAAACTCTCAAACTTGAAATTGCAAAGACGTCTGGTGCAAACCTTTACAATACATACAGCCCTCACAGAAACCAATATCAAAATCCACTGGGGCACAGATGCTTACTTGGTGGTTTCTTGGGGTCACCTGTTTTCTTCCTCTCTCACCTCCAAACTAAACTAAATTCATGACTTTAATTAAAATTGGTCTTGAGAATTTTCTAACACCCTTCAAGGTAATTGTCAGGAAAGAGAGGCAGAGTCCCTTCCCTTCTAAAATCCTCCAGTGTTATAAAGTAAGGAGGTGTCCCACAAAAATGCACCCTGTGTCTACGGGGGCTATTGCTGTACCTTTTAGGACACTTAAGGGTCTGTATTGATGTTTTTATCTAAACTCAACATTTGGCAGTTTTCCTTCCTCTTCCGGCCCCCATGTCAACCTGAGAAATGAGATCCAATTTCAACTCTGCCCTCTGACTGACCTCGATGCCTCTGTTTGGAGCTTTCCAGGTGACACTTGATCGCCCCTTAAATTTTCCCCCATGTTCAGAGCCTGTTAATGATCATTTGATCCAATAATAGTCACCCGGAGATCCAAGTGTATTAGGCAGCTTCATGTTACTATAATAAAATACCCAAGGCAGTTAAATTATAAGGAAAAGTGAGTTTACTTAATTTATGGTTCTGGAGGTTCCAGTCCAAGGTTAAGCAACCCATTGCTCTGGGCCTCTGGTGAATATTCCAGATGGCAATGATGGGGAGCGTGTGTCAGAGCAAACTGTTCACATCATGAGCCAGTGAGGAGAGCGAGAGGACGGCAGAGTCTCACAAACCCCTTTGGAAGCATTTTTCCAGTGACACAAGGACCTCCCAATAGGCCTCTCCTCCCATCTTGGCTGGGCACCAAGCCTTCACACAAGGACTTCTGGGAGATCCATATCCAGACCACACTCCAGGTGTCTGCTGTGGGACGGAAAGGAGGAGCTGGAGAACTTCCCTGAGAGGAGCAGCCACCACGAGTCAGTTGTTGACTCCAGAATGAACCGCCTCACCAGCAGAACTGGCAAGGCCAGCCCCTCAAGCCTGGGTGGGGGCAGCCCCAGGAACTTCAAAACCAGAGAGAACATTCTAGAAGGCACCAAAGACCATAAGAAGGATCCTGGAAAGAAGGAAGGAGCCACCAGTGCTGAGTGCCTTTCTTTGGGGTGTTAGAAGGTACAAGTGGGTGGCAAAGTCAAGAAATCAGTGTTTTCCCTCCCCAGCCTCCAAAACAAAACTTCTCCAGCTTGGGCCTCTCAATCGATCAGATTGAAACGTTAAGTTCATAGTCAAGCAGATCTATGGGTGCCTCTGTGAAGAGAAAATCAGCCCCCCATGAGGGCACTCAAAACAGTCATGGGCATGTCCTCTAACACCAGCTACTGTGCCGCAGTCTCCTTGGTGACCCTAGTGGGCAGTTCAACATCATCTGCTTCCAGAAGTTGCTTCGATAGTAAAAGTAGTATATTAATTAAATTAACTCCAAAGCTCTGCTGTGTTCTAGGATGGAACCCACTTCCTATTCTATTGTCCATCTCAAATTTTGCCCCACCACATTTCATCAGAGGTCCTGCAATGAAAGGACTGTATAAAAATAACCCAACAAGGTGAGGCCAATTAGAGAGAGGGGCTCTCCAGATCAGAATACATTCCTTCTCCTATATGTCATTTCTGGAGAAAAATTCAAGTCTGAAAGTTATTATAAATTAACTTTCCAAAGAACTAAAGCCCTCCTTCTTAATACTCAAAAAATCACCTTCCCCAAGTCTTTATTCTACTCAGCTTGGTGCTGTGTATTATTCACCTTGACACTAGGGAGGAACTGGAATTCTTCAGTGAATATGAGATTGGGTGTTTTCTCCTGGAGTGGGTGAGACTTATTCAGGACTCCAAAGTTAGGATTCATGCTAATCAAAAATCTCACTCTTAATCAAGAGCCCAAACAGTGCCTCAAATAGTATGTCTGTGTGTATAGTCTCACTCCTACATCCTTATTTTTGGTTATTGAAAACAGACCCTGCTCCAAGGACGTGTTTGTACTTTAGCACGCACGGTTGAATTATGTCCCTCATAATTCATATGGTGACTCCAATGCCTCCAAATGGGAACTTATTTCAAGATACATCTTTAACTTTCATCAAGTTAAATCAAGGTCATTAAGGTAGGATGTAAGTCAATATAACTGGGAAAAATTTGCAGACAGACACGCACACACACACACACACATATGCACACACGTGCACACAGAGTGTTGTGTGAACACAAAGACAGATAACAAGGTGACTCAGCTATGAGCCAAGGAAAGCCAAGGATTTCCAGAAAGCCACTGGAGCTGGGAGAGAGGCCCCCCCAGAGGAACCAAGCCACAGACACCTGGATCACAGCCTTCCAGAACGGTGGTGGAATAAGCTTCTATTGCCCGAGTGCCCCCTGCCATCTCTGAATGTTTGATATAACAGCCTCAGCACACACTTACATGGCGGTCCCCAAAAGCCTGGTTCAGGAGTGGGGAAGTGAAGGTGGCCACAAAAGAAGACTGCATTGAGTGGGGCTCCACTGGGGACACCGGAGGCCCAAGCCCTGGGAGAGCTCTGGGGGACAGTACAGAGCACGCAGGGCAAGGAAGCTGGGGTACTCATCCTCCACCCATCTTCTGTCTTTATCTAAGGTTCAGAATCCCCAGCAGCTGTTGGGAAGCCCCCAGGTCGAGTGTCACATGTATTTGCAATAAGGAGTGATTGACATGTGCTGAACAGTGAGTCCAAACATAATCAGGGCTGTGACAGCCTCAGCCACACACGCAAAGTTTAGAGAAGTCCCTGCCTGGCTGACTTATTCCAAGCCCAAGATGTTCCCTGAGACCAGTGACCGACAATCCAGATGATGTGTCAACCACCAAAGGCCATGAGGGACCCAGCGGTATCTGAGAGAAGGAGGGCGGACGGAAAACAGCTCAGTTCCAGCCTTCACAGGATGACGCTTGGTCCGTACCTCAGTCTGGAGTCCCCAGTCTATATGAATTCTCAATCACAGCACGTGCTTACCATCAGGGGAAAGAGCATCCATGACAGCCCCAGGCACTTGCCTTACTTGAGGTGACTTCCTCCTCATCCGGCCCTTTCAAAACCTCTTATTTCCTTTTCCCCTCTGAGCTCTGGGCTGGTGGGCTTCAGTTTGGCATTCACAGGTCCCTTGGCCCAGTGAAAGCCCTTCCAGGGGCCCTTGTGAATATCAAGTCCGAGTCCTTTGCAACAGTCACGACTAGTACACCAGGCCGTCCCATGGGATCGCTTGGGCACGGGGACCCTGCTGCCTAGGGAGCCGCCCCATGCCTACCTTGTGCCCAGCTGGAAAACCATCCCCACAGACTCCTGGACAGAGGTGCCACTAAATCCAGTGTCCCCGGGCTCCCTAGTGGGCACCAAATAACCTCCCAGGGCTCCCGTAAGACCCTGTGTCAGCACCACATTTCAGCATTCCAGCCATGTAAGATTTCTCCCTTCTGCATTGGTGTGGACTGCACACCTTGTGACTCACTTTTGCCTGTCATTCTCTGGCTGCCTTCAATCTCACCCCAGCACCAAAGGACGGATCTGATCAGCATTTCACAGCTGAAAATAGAGAAGGAGAAACTTAAAGAAATGGAGTGAATTTGCTGGAGGTCAACCAGCTAGGAAGTAGATGAAGGGAGATTAGAAACCATTTCCATTCTAAACTAATCTAATCACCAAATTAAGAACTGGGAATAGAGGCATGGTCAGGTGCCACAGGGTAGCAGAAGGGAACAGAGAAGCTGTGATTTGAGTTGGGAAGGTAAGAAAGTAGGAAACCCTTCCGCATCTTGTCCACAAGACAAACTGCGACAAGGTCATTCTCAGCAGACCCTGGTGCCATTCACTGATCAAATAATAACAATGTGCTAGAACTTGTTCAAAGTATTTTTATCACCTCCTTTGGTCCTTGTACAACCCCTGTCTCACAGAGGGGAACCCTAAGGCCTGGGAGATCAGTTCGCCAGCTCAAGGTTACCACCCTGGACAAGTGCAAAGCAGCCCATAACCAGGGTGTAAAACACCACACTATGCTGTGCCCACATCTACGGGATGAGATGGTGACAGAGACCAAGAACAGGGGAGGGACAGTCTGTTTCCTGATGCTTGCTATGTTTATGTGACCCAGAAGAGACCTGGAAAGTATCATCCCTCACTGAGATGAATCTGCAAAGTACACCTGTATTTCCAGCAGTATTTGTGGAATCTTTCTCTTAAAAATACAGTAGAGCTTTGGTTCATGAATGCTACTGTGTGCAAACAATTCAGTTTGCAAACAGAAGCACTGGGCACAATTTTGCTTCCGTTCAAGAACTCCACATCAGGCGACAAACACGACTGTGGCCACCACCTTCCCCAGAATCTCGAAACGAATTCAGTTTGGGAACCGAGGTACCACTGTACAGATAAAGGGAAACCAGCACAAGGGCTGTCAAAACCACCAACTTTGCAAATCTACCAAACACACATTCTGAACTGCAACGCTGCTCGGGGCTTCCCAACAACTCGAGTTGACACCAGCCCCAGAGAGGAAGCAGGAAATGGTTGGCATGGGAACAGCAAGCAACAGAGGCAGAGGGTCTGACACAGGGCTCGATGGGAGCAGGCACTAAGGACCCCAGTGACCCATCTGAGACGCCTGCACACTGCGCAGATAAGCACCAATTTTGCTTCGTACCTCCTATGACACCCGTAGGTGACTGATGGACAAGGTCACACTTGGCCCTTTGCCACAGAGCGTGAGACCTGAAGGAATCTGGGATGTGAAATTGTCATTTTGCCCAACCCTCTCATTAAACGGATGGGAAAACCGAGACCCCCCAAAGACCCAAGATGGCTGTTGGTGATGAGACCTGATCTAGACTGGAGGTCTTTCAGTGAGTTAGTTAAATGTGAGTAGTTCGCATTCCTGGAAAGTTCAAGGGGAGTTAGTTGCCTCCAGGAACAGCTGGATTCAGGATCTCAAACTTTGAGGACTCAGTCCCTCGCTCTCCTTGTCTCCTGTTTTTTCTGGGTTGGTTTCGCCCATCAGCATCATCAAGTCATCTGCCCATGAGTTGCCTAAGTGGCTGTGCCAGCCCGGGCTCATCTCTGCACCTGGCCTTGACTTTTTGCTTTAGTTGTTTGAATATTTTCCTAGAGACAGAGGATTTTTATGGAATCTGAACACCAATATAAAGGAATCTAGTGCCATCGCCCTTGGAATCCCCTGACCTCTAGTTCTAATGATCTTCTTGGAGGTAGAGACCGGGTCCATATTTCCCTAGGCTGCAGGAAGCGAGATATTGTCCTCAGTGAAACCCTATGTGAAACTTGGTGCATGCGTCATATGGACATTTTTCAGGAGGTAGGGTGTATAAAGTTGTTAATATTTGAGAGCCCACATTATCCAAGAGGTAGATAAATGATAAGAACCAATTTACTTCTGGGGTTAGTTGGACGATTTGACTTGGGATAAGGGCTGAACTCTGAATTTTATGACCTTCCACCAATATTACCTAAAAACGGGGATGTTTGCCAGATCAGAAACGATCCTGTCTGCTGTTTTTTGAGCATCAGCTCCCTACCAAGGGATGATTCCTTCTTGACCTTCTCTCTGTTATTTCAAATGCACTTGGAAAAATTTGTGAGTTTAATGAGCCCCTTCTGACTCTCAGTTTGAAAAAAAAAATGATGGGCTACGTTGCCAGCTTTAAGTAAAATCTTGGGGAAAGAATTTTGCCCGGTTTAACTCTTAATGGCCTCTCTCGGGAAAGCTTTGTTGTTTTGTGCCTGGATCCAACTTGGTGCTCTAGTTTGCTCTTTCTGGGCAAATTCTCTTATGTAAATATGAACCACAGCTCAGTCAGGGAGAGTGCTGCTCCCCACATACAGCTCCCCACCCCAGTGTCTATTGCCCCCCCCAATCTGTCCTCTGCTTTCCTGCCCATTCTCCACTGCTCTTGCTTAATGCTGAACTTCTGTTTCCCAGTCTCTGGCTGATTTGAGAAACTTGGTGCAGCTTTCTGATAAACTGGCACAAGGCAGTTGACCTAACTAGAGCTGCCATGTAGTAGTGGCAGCATCCTAACAAGTGGCGCAATAGGAAAAGCTGTCCAGCCATCACTTTCCAATGTCACAAACCCAGACATTGAGCTCAGGGAAAGGAGAGCAGCCTGTCTGAATTTGCAAAGGTGAGACTGGGAATAGAGGGGTTGGCTGCTCAGCATCCCGAAAGTATTATCCACAGCACAAGCGCAGCTCCCTCAGAGGCTTGCTCTGTCTGAAACACCATCATAGCTCGCGTACCCATTATGCATCATACTCATTGGGTGGAAATTATGTCAGCCCTTCAATAAGGCAATCAGCGAGATTCACACTTAGATTGATTTCCTGTGCCCAGCTCTGGGCTTTGTTTCTGTGGAAACACGTAGTTACAAAGGACTAAAAGAAACCAAAGCAAAGAGAAAGTTTCTGTAAGTTCTCAGGGTCTCGGGGCCCACAGAGTTGGTGGAAGGCTGGGTGTGTTAGTCTAGGTTCTGTGAACAGACCAGACACAGACCAGCTGGGGCATGGGGAGAAATGGCTTATGATTATAGTCAGTAAGCTGAAGGAGCAAGAGAAAGGATGGCCTAGATCTAGTCCAAGTGCAACGGCTAGAGAACTAAGAGAACTGGTGGTATAAGTTCCAGTTCAAATCCAAATCCAGATCCAAAGGCACAGGATGACTGATGGCCCAGCCTGAAGGTAGGCAGAGGGAGCGAGTTCTCCCCTTCCTGACTTTTTCTTCTTGTCCAGGCCCTCAACACATCAGATGAGACCTACAAGCACCTACTTTACTCAGTCCACAGTCCATAGATTCCTTAATCTCACCCCTAAACACTCACAGACACACCCAGATATGTTTAACCAAAGCAAATGTCTAGGCATTCTGTGGCCTAGTAAAGTTGACATGTAGAATTAATCCTCACTAGAGAACCAGGCTCAGAACTGAGCAGGAGCGAGGTCTTAGGATCAGGGAGCAAGATCTCTGCCCTGGACTCCAGAGAGGAAAACCTGGTGAGTAGGTTGCCATGGCAATGGACGATTACCAGCTAGATCACTGGTTCTCAGAAGGGAGCACCCAACTGACTGTGTTTAGATCACATGCTGAACTCTTCCTACACTGGGATGCCAAAAAGTGGGACCTAGCCTTGTCTGTAGCCCAAGTGCAAGGTCATCATCTATAATTAACCTTCACTCCAAAGCCAAGCATAATATGGAGTTGGTAATTCCTCAAAGGGAAACTGAGGTGCTTCAGGAAGGGGGATATTGGCTGAGAACACACACACACACGCGCGCACGCGCAACAAACGTACATTAAAAATGAAGTATGGGACACCGTCCCTGCACAAGAGAAGCTGAAGAGACAAATATCTTGCAGAAGATGATTAAAAAATAAGGCAGTACTCTATATTACGGAATTTTCCATCACCATAATAAAGTGCCAAATTGTGCAGAAACGACATTTACAGATTGCATACTTCTCCAGACCCCAAAGTGGCTGGAGAGAGATGTCAGAGTGGGCCGATGTTTCAGGAAGTTTTACCAGAAGCTAGAATTGATTTGGGTCTGGAAAGATGAACAGGAGGCAGACAGAAGAAGTACACAAATGAGAAAATTCTGGGAGGGAAAAAGGAAACCGGTATGGATGAAGGCACCACACCTCTAATCACTTTTCCTAGGAAGATCACACCGGGTTTAACCCTTCATTACACCCCTGGGAGATGGAACAGTTTGCCCAGCACTTGTGAGTCTGTGTTACCTAAAATGGGGAAAGTCATTCCCACATCGCGGCATGGCAAGTGTCTGGTAGAGTGTTGGGCCCTGACAAAGTATTTGGCAAATAATTACCATTCCTTCATCCCCTCCCAACCCTTGACTCCCTGTCCTTTGTATGAAATTACATTGATTGATGAGTTGAAAATATTTTAGACTTGGAATTTGAGAAATAAAATCAGGCAGATCCATTTTTCAATAAATGCAGAAGGTGATGTGTGCTCACTATCGGGCTCTGCCCCCAGCACCAGGGACATGGGCATGGACTCATCCCCTGTGACAGACACCCCCAAGCTCCACTTTCTCTCATTCCAAAGACTTACCTTGGGCCACTGGTGCACACAGCATCTCATCTCACGGCTAGTCACTGCAGAGGTGATTTGATTTTTTCTTAAATCTGGTTTTGCTTCTAGCCAAAAGAAATTGCTTACCAAAGTGCAGTGTATCTGAGCAGAAGGGCCCACAGTCCCAAGGATCAGTCACTACATCTGTCAGTTTTTTGTTACTGTGACCAAGTTCCAAGAAAAATAACTTAGAGGAAGAAATGTTTATTTTGGCTCACGGTTTCAGAAGGTTGAGTCCAGGATCAGCTGGCTCCAAGGCCCAAACATCATGGTGGAAAGCCCTGGTGGAGGAGAATTGCTCACCTCATGGCAGCCAAGAATAGAGCAAGCAAGGAAGCACCAGATAGGAAGGGGCCAGGAACCCAATACTGTCCACAGCATCAGTTCTCTGTGACCCACCCAGACATACCCAGACAGGAGTTTTACTAATCTCCTAGGTGGATCTCAAGCCAGCCAAGTTAACAGACAAGATTATCCATCACAGGAATTGGGGATTTAGCACAGTGGTAGAGCACTTGCCTAGCAAGTGCAGGGCCCAGAGTTCCATCGCCAGCACTACCCTCCAAAAAAGATTATCCATCACAGCCATGATAGACCTATAGGACATAGGTGTGTTAGTCCTGCAGATTGTGAATGGCTCTTCATCACGGCCCTTAGATCTATCCAGTGAGCAGGTGGCAAAAGCAGAAAACTGACCTGGGCTCAGTGTACAGGGGGTGAGTCCCACAGCACATGAGCAAGCCCAGTCAGCAGCACGGCCTGCTGGCTTTCTGGGTTTCTTCTCCATCCACTCACATAGGGACTCTGGGCAAGTCACCCTTAGCCGAGTTTTACAGGGGAGTTTATATGCTTCAATGAGGACCAGGCATCAAGGGATCTCCAGGAGTTTTAAGAAACGACCTTCTTGAGGTCTTTTGCTGGAGTAGTAGACTTTCATGCCTACAGGGGCTAGACAAGGTAATGAGTAAAGCAGGCCAGGAATTAATATTTTCCAATTCCCATTCTTCTTGAAATACACACCTTTTTTAGTTTGCTTTTAATTTTCCCGTTTTGGATGGAAACATGAGTCGAGAGAAATATTTCTCTAGTATAAGAGATTTTTTTTAATGCTCCTTTAAAACCACAGCATAAAGATAATAATTGAGGATGCTAATTTTCAATTACTGGTTAATTAAAAACAGTAACATCAAGAATAACCACATGGCCCATGCCAAACTGAGTCTGAAAAAAAAAAGAAAGTACTAGTCTAAGACATCTGGTCTACCATAGATGCCACGTGGTCCCCACATTCAGCAGCCTACCTACTATAAGCCTAAACCAAGGATATAACCAGAGAGGGGAAACCACATTAAAACATCTACTGTAGCTTCTTCTATTACCATACTCAACAAAGACATCAAAGGCCCTTGCAGAAAAGAACTTTTATCACAGGCATTTTGAGGACAGTATTATAGAGAGGTTCTGGTATATTTCACAAGCAACGAACCCTTTGCTTCAACTGGACAATAGGGTGGTATAAACCAATCAAGGAAATCCTCCACGGAGCTTTGCAGAATTGAGACATTTTGGATTAATTTCCTCAATGTGCATCAGATGGCTGGGAGAAAGGGCATAATTTCTCCAAGGATGGAAGTAGAGAGGTGTCTTTTTTGTTGTGGTGGTGGGTTTTGGGAGTGTTTTTTTTTTTGGTTTGTTTTGTCTTGCTTTGCTTTTTGGTGGTGGTTTTGTTTTGGGGGGGCCTTTTTCTCCAATAAATTGTTGAAATCTAGGGGAAAAAAACAAAGGTCTAACACTTATCTCATACTTAAATAAATTTCATAGCTTTCAGTACAGCTTAACAACCATATATCTAGTCCGTTGTCATAAAAATATCAAGTTCCAACCATGTGCTGAGATTATCATTTCTATTTGTTTCTGACTGAGAGGTTTTCTCTTTAATGAGATTCTAATATGCTACATGAGGCCAGAGATACTATGACTCATTGTCCTCTGAATTCCCCAGATCTGAAACCTTCTGTCCTACATCGTAATCACATATCTAAAAAGAAAAGAGAATATGTTTATTTGTCTCTGTATCCCATCCCACAGGCACAGTTTTTCCCTTACTTAGAGAAAGCCCAGAGGATGTTTGTTGACTGAATACCTAAATGGCTTCTATTGGCCATGGGACATACATATCATTGAGGGTTGCAGTGGTACCCATGAAAATGTTTACTGACAAATAAATCTCCTATTCTGTTCTTACTGTATTTTGATGTTTTAAAAAAAATAACAGTGTGGTCTCTTATGGTCTGTGGAGGTCCTGGCCATCCTTGATCAGAGAAGGAAACCAGAGAGGTGTGTATTAGTTATCCATTGCCACACAATGAACCAGAAGGCCACATCATTGGTGGCTGTCTTGAAGGCTATGTTTGTGTAAACGGGATATTCAGTGTTTAGCATTGGTTTCAGAAAGGCTTGGGGGCCCCAACCTTGGAAAATTATAAAATTCCCTATTCTACCAGGATAGGAGATATTCACTTATTTCAGTGAATGTGAACAGTGATCTGAAAGAAAAAAATCTCATCAGTTGCCTTGGCTGGTTCTGTCCCACAGAAAGCCCCAGATGACTGTTCATATCCTCCCCCCCAACAGGGTCCATCTGAGCCTCGTGTGCAGAACTGTGCTTGAGAAATGGGCGGGCCACACAAAAGGCCAGCCAGAGTCACTCAAGCCAGCGAAATTCCACAGGACTCAAGTCCTCGAGGGCAAGGACCGTGTGTCTTCTGTTGCTGTACAGAGGTGCTTTTTGGTAAAGGCTGAATGTTCACTTTCTATGAATTTTCTGAAAACATATTTTGCTGAAAAAGAAGGAACACCATTAGAGTTTGTTATGGCTTGTGTCTAGATGTTCCCCCAAAGCCTCATGCAGTCATAGGTCGGGCTTTTTCAGAGATGGCTGGATCTTCAGTGTGTGATGCTGAAATTAAGGGTGTGTGATTACTAGATCTGCCCACTGGTTGGTTTGGCACCGCCCTAATCCCGGTATCCTCAGTAGAATATAAAAAGGGCAGAAAAAAGCTGCTAAGGTCCCTTGCTCACTTGCTTTGCTACCTTCTGCCCACCATGAACCCTTTCTCCTCTGCGATGCCCCTCTGCCATTCCATCCTGCCTTGGAGCCGGCCAACTATGGACTGAAACCTCTACAAACCATGAGCTAAATACACCTTTCCTCCTTTAGCTTTGGGTGTCAGGTATTTTGTCCAGCAACGAGAAAAGTAACTAAGACAGAGTTGATGCTCAGTAAAGATTGGTGAGTGAACAAGAGACCACAAGTTGGATGCTATCGAACAGGCTGAAATCTCTAATATTGGTTTGGTCCTGGATGTTGGTCCTGGCTCCCAAGAGCAGAGTTAAAAATGAATATTACCCTGACCTCAGGAAATACCTTATGGAAATGCATATGGATGTGTTTATATAAATATATGCCTTCAGTTTCCTAACTTCCTTTGTGGGCCTCATCAGATTTCATGACAATTACATGTTTATTTCTGCCTCTCCTGATGGCCTGGAGGTACCCTGAAGGCAGGACTGGGCCCCCCTCTTGTTTATAAAGGTATCTCTACTACTTGGTACCATACGAGGTTCTCTAGGAGGTATTTGAGACACACCTGTCAAAGAATGAATGAGCCAGCAATCCTAGAAACACTTCTGACTTAAAAATTGGACTCAATCTTTGAAGGATCTTAAGTTAGCCAACTCTGAAAAATCCAAACTCAAAAAAGAGGGCAGCCATGGCAACCCATCTTTGCTTTTTGTTTGTCAAGCTGGGTGGCCCAGGTCCTTGCTTCCTGCCTGGCAGCTTCAGTGACTGGACTCCCCAAGCTTTGGCTTGTTTCCTTAGCTTCCGTCCAGAGGGAAGCAGGATGGCTCCCTCTTCTTGCTTGTGGGCTCTTCATATACTTTGCTGTGCCTCTCTGTCTCTGTTATCCCAGACCTCCCACCACCCTGCGAGTAAAAAAGGAAGGAGAGCGTGAATTTGCATGTGTGTGTGCAAGCTTGTGCATGTGTGGACTCGTGTGTGTGCCCAGCACTTTCTGCTCTTTCTTCTGCCTCACTTCACAGTGAGCCAAACATCTCTGTTTGATTAATGTGAGGCAGACATCGTGGGCAAGGGGGAAAGAGAGAGAGAGAGCTGACCTCTGCACTCTTTCTCTAATCAGATTAGTAGACGTACAGAGGATTTAAATTAAGAGTGACACATCATTTTTATCTCATGCCAGTTCCAATCGATTGGTTTTGGCTGCCTAGACTGCTGTGTCATGACGGATTCTGAGGCTGAGTTCTGGCTCCTCGGGAAAGCGTGCTGCAATCAATTAACAATGTCTGCCACAGGCACAGGACAGGGGAGTAGAAACTCACAAGACGAATGAGCCAAGGCAGGAGAGTGGTCCAGTGCCCCCAGAGCAGTGGAAGGACTAGAGTGTTTAGGCCTTCAAAGACAAACAAGGGTCCTCATCTACTGCAACATAAACAGAGACCTATACAGCCTCATACTGTAACTGGGCAATCTCTGCCCAAACGGGAGCAAGGAGAGTAAAAAGCAAAGAGGGTTCTGCTGCTGCCACCCAAGTTTTAATTCCTGTGAGTTTTTTCCTCTTCATTCTTACATTCACATCATCCCATGGAAAGCAAAGCCACATGGGTAATTAACACCCAATAGGTAGAGCTGGCACTGGACAGGAACAGAGGTCAGTTTTCTCCTGCCCACCAGCTCCATTCTTCTGGTGGGGCTGCTTTCCAGCTCCCAGTTCTGAGCCCGGGAGATGGTTGGATGCCTGCATCCTGGGGCTGGCCAGCTGGCACCATGTGTCTATGCCCTTGTGTAGCCGAGAGCAAAGAGTACCCGTTTCTCCCGAGACACCATGTGGCCAGGAGCTCAGGGACACCTACTCCCCTTGCCTTTTCTAACCAACCCCATATTGCAAGCCCTGGCCTGTTCTGCCTACAAAGCTGCCCCTCAGATGCTGGGCATCATCCAAGGCCTGCCCCAATTCACATGGTAAGTGTGCTCGTGCCCTCTGGCAGCTCCACATATAACCAGCAGCAGCCAGCAGCAGCCAGAAGCCAGCATGGCGCTGAGGATTCAGTCTTGGGGCTCTTTGTTCCCCAGGGATATTGGCTGCTGCTTCTGGCTCTGCTCAGCCTCCAAAGGACAGGGCCACTAGGAACCAACTTGGATCCTGAACAGGACACCCCCCATACACACAATGTCACATTGTATGAGTCTGTCCCCTGATCTGCAGACAGCTGATCAGCATTTACTACAGGCTTGGGACATCCCTCCCCTCCCCTCCTGACAATGCCATCCTGAATTTTAAATTCCGGTCCAGGGGACCTCTTCATCCCTACACACCCGGCAGGAGTCCTACAGATGACTGAAGAGGATGCTGAGTCCCTTCCTCCTCAGGACTCTCTCAGCAGGAAATCAGGAACAGCGCCTCCTTAGGAAAACAGACCTCAGGATTGGTGTCCCTTATCAGAAATGCTTGACAGATTCTGGATTTTATTTTATTTTGAAATATTTGCAGATATATGTATAATGAGGAATCTCGAGGATGGGAACCAGATCTAAACACAAAATTCATTTTGGCTTCATACACACCCTATACACATAATCTGAGGTAAATTTATAGAATACTTTTAACAATTTTGTGCATGAGACAAAGTCTCATGGTGTGGGATTTTCTACTTGTGGAGTCGGGTCAGCATTCAAAAAGTTTCAGCTATTGGAACATTTCGGGTTTAGAGTTTTCAGATCTGTACCTCCTTTTCATATGGCATCTTCACAGTTCTCCAAGAGCATCTTAACTAATCTGATCGCATCACAAAGTTGAACTCATGGAGGCGTGAACATCCTCAGGGGATGTCTCGAGTGTGAGTTAGTGCTGCACAGCAAGTCAAGAGCTGAGCTGGACCCAGACCTGTCGTGGGCTTCTCACTGCAACCAGGCCATATAGTGAGGTACTTTATTGCAGGACTTCATTGTCCTCCCCCACCATCATCCCTCCTCTCAGGATTCAAAATTCCTGGGAGGGATACATTAAGATAATTACAATGTAATTGGAATCAGTTTGTTTGATGTTGTCTTGTGAACTAAGGGAGCAGAACTCGGTAGGAGTCAGGGCACACACAGAGGGTGCTGAGTGGGGAGGGGCACAAATGTGGCCCACCTGCTTCTCCATCGGCCAGGTCTATCCAGACCCCTGCATGTTCTGCATGGAGCCAGCAAAGAGTTAAAACTGAACAGCTTAAGAAAACATTCCGAGAAGGACCTGAGGGCTGAGACCAAATGCCTGAAATGCTCTCCCTGGGAAGGTGGGAGGAGACTTCAAGCTTTGAATACTATTGTTCGTCTTGGTTTCCCCAAACACCTAATAGCTGTACTCTTCCACTCTTTGCAGAGAAAAAAGCAAACCACATTGGTTTCCCTTGTTTTCCCCCAAATTCCTGGCCCCCTGACTGAAGCACTGAGAGCAAAATCTGTGATTTAGCAAGGCAGGGGCTCTTAGATTTCCTCCAGATAAGCCTGGATTCAGGAAGCTTTGCTATGCCTGGGGCAGATCCGCTTCCTCCTACCTATCTGCCAAAAGCTGTTCTGCTTGTATATTTCAAAGATAATAGAGGCCAACATTTTTAACAACCCTACTGACAGGAATCTCACTGCTGGACTTAGATCTTGACCTAGGACCTCCTTCCTAACCTTGATCCTAAAGTCCTTTAGCCCATCTCAACACCTTCCCCTGCCTGCAGCTCCCTCCACCTACCCCAGCTGCTCCTTATCTGAGTCTATTAAGATTAGTTCTGTCAAGGCTTCCTCAACAGCTCTGGCACATAGTAAGCACTCAATAAATGTCAGCGATTGGTAGCAATATGCCCTTAGAATCGGCATATTGCTGTGTGGCTCCCTTTCATTATATCCCCTCAAGCTTGTGATATATATTATGACAATTTCCAAATGATCTGTAATTACTCTTGCTTCTAAATTCAAGACAAGATGAAATCCAGGCACAGTCCCCTTCCCACAAGGTGTCTCAGGGGTAGATGCCGCAGACCACTCTACAATCACTAATATGTCCGAGAAGCTTGAAAATAATCTTCCTTCCCCATCCTGCAAGGCCCAGAGTTTTCCACATCCTCCCAGCCCGGGTACCTACACAAAACCAGCCCCTGGGAATAGTACACACTGCGATAAGACCTCCCACCTTTCTTCCTGGACATGCACACAGACTTCATTTTCCAGCATGCTTTGCAGTGAGCGGAATGAGACCACGTGACTGTATTTCAGGCCAATAGAAAATGAGCAGGACTGACACACAGGGCTTCCTGGGCTTAGCCAATTAAACAAAAACAAAAATAAACTCCGACACAGTCCTTCTTGTTTGGGCCTTCCTCCTGCATGCTTCGGGAAATTGAATACTCCAGGGTAGCATCAGAGACACGAGATGGAAAGAACCTGGCCCCGAGACTGCACATAAAGGGAAAGCAGAAAAGAGCTGTTTGCCCTGCACGCCTCACTGAACTATTCCATGAGCAAGAATTATTATTATTGTTGTTGTTGTTGTTGTGGTTGTTATTATTATTATTATTACAATTCTGAAAATCTGGACTTTTCGGTTAAATAATACAGATGCTTTTGGGGCATCCAGGCAGGTATTGTGAATGAGTTCACAATCTGGGGAAGGGAGTTCTGTGCCAACCAAGAATGTGTGTCATGTCTGGAAAAGGCGGCCAACTGGGAGACGGGTTAACTAAGCAAATTACAGAGCATCCCTCTCCCCAGTGAGTCCTGATGAACTAGACCACCAGATATATACCTTTCCATAAGCTTGGGAAGTACAAATCCAATGTGAATGGCATCCACAAACATGAAACAGAGAAATCTCGCTGCTATCAGTGCAGCCCCGGTGCAGGGCCAGAGATTCTTCTCCTGCCCTTTCGCACAGCGGCCTAGGCCTTCCCGGCGCTGTGCCTATCAGCTCTGCTAATTCGAGAAAGTCATTTAGACAGCTAGACCAGGCACTAGGTGGTATCGTTCACTTTCAGTTGAAGGTAAGACGCCCGAGGAGGACCACCTGTCTGGGGATTCCCTATTTTGACCACGCATGTGGCACAAGGACAACAGCCATGGACCTAAAGCTGAAGACCTGGCTCTGGGATGGTTTAGGACATTGACACACTGGAACAAGACAGGCTCCCTTCCACCGGACTCCTGTTTTCATGTCTGTAATTGACAGCACTGAGCTTCATCAGAAATCACAAACCAGTAGCTACAGAGAACGTACAGCCTGCAAGCAAGCATGTGTTACTCAGCTTGTCAGGTGATGTTATAATTTTTATTAATTCTCAGCAGTTAAAAATTAAGCACCACAAAAAAGTTAATGTTTTTGCACTAAAAAAATCCAACTGCTCTTAAAGTCTGGCAATACTAGACATGCGTTCCCCCAGGGCAACAATTGGCCTTCCTCTCCAGACATGACATATGCTCTCTGGTTTGCAGAAATCCTCCCCTGCCCCAGACCATTCATTCATTTACAATACCTGCCTGTGTGGCCCTTATTGGCACTTGAGCTCGAGACTCCCAAAGTAAATGATTTCTCGTGGTCCCCTCTGCCTGATCCATGAGAAAAAAAATCATATCACCTTGGGATAAGTCTACTGCTGTCCAGAAAACTGTATGCCCAAAATATAGTGGCTTAAAACCACAGTTTTAATATATCTTGTGATTTTGTGGGTCAGGAATTCAACAAGGCTTAGGTGGACATTTTCCTCTTTTGTTCCACACCTGGAGTTATCTGCTGTTCTCCACTGGTAGGTGAGCCAGCTAGCAGGGCCCGACAGAGCTTCAGTTACATATCTGGTATTTGGCATGGATGGCAGGAAGCCTGGGCCCTGCACCTTCTGCCACCTGGAGCTCCAGCATGCCATGGAATTGAGGTGGGTGGCTCCCATGGTGACTCAGGACCGCCGTGAGAGAGCTTCCAGGAGACCAGACAGATGCCACAAAACCTCTTGGGACCTAGTCTCAGAAATCTCAGACGGCTACCTCTGTCACATTCCATTGATCCAGGAGGTCACTAAGACCATCCCAGTTATGAAAAGGGCAGTTAGACTCAACAGAAAAATTGGACAAGAATCTGCCTCACTATCAATATGCCCGAAGGCTATTATTCTAATGCTGCTTCCCTGAATTAGGGGATACTGATCAGTCTAGAGAGGGAGTGACTTACAATAATCTATTATACTTCACAAAAACGATCTCCCTGTCCCCAGAAGCAAAAGGACAGGTTTGCATAGGAGGTAGTTCACCCCATACAGTGCTCACTGCCCTTTTAGGTGTCTTCTCAGCATGCATTATTACACAGGACACTTTGGGTTACAAGAAATTGAACTCCCAAGTTTTTATAAGATAAAGTAAAAGAAATGATTGAATCACACCAATAAAAGTAACTACATAGGTAAATATAAAAGACAGCATAAGTGGTTTTTTGGTAATTATTTCCTTCTCCTATCTGATTTAAAAGACAACCACATAAGGCAGTAATGATAAAACTGTCATTTAAAATGACACATAAAAATGTAATTTGTATTACAATAATTGCACAAAAGAGGAGAGGGGAATGGTGCTTTATCTGAAACAGAGATTCTGGATACCATTAAAGTTAAGTTAACATTAATTTGAATCAGATTATCTTAAGATGCTATTTGTAATCCCATGACAACTACTAAGAAAATAATTCAAAGAATATTATAAACGAAATGGCAGGGAAGTAAAATAGTAAACAGAAAATATCCATTTAACACAAAAAGAGTCAGTTGTGGAGAAATAAAGAAGATGAAAAGATACAAGATATACAGAAAATAAATAGCAAAATGGCAGATGTAAATCTTACCTTATCACCAGTTACATTAAATGTAACTGGATTAAATACTCCCATCGAAAAGTAGAGAGATTAGCAGTCTGGACTAAAAAAATAACCCAACTATATACATCTTGTAAGTGACACACTTTAGGTTTAAAGATAAAAATAGATTGAAAGTAAAAGGTTGTAAAAAGAAAGACTTGGTTCATGTCTTTCTAAAAATCATAAATGAGTGAATGAATGGATGAGAAGAAAGTGAATCCTCATCAACCTCAGCTAACTCTAGGAGTGCGTGTAATGCTGCTAGTACCGTCTCATTCATCTGAGACTTTTTCTGTATTAGCTCCCTGCTCAGGTAATTCTTCCTCTCCTGGTGGCCCCCAGAGGCTTCAAGCTTGGCTACTCCAGTGGAAAATAAGCTTCTCTTTCCTTTCTCTACGAGCAAACTTCCCGGTTTGTGTTTCATTGGCCAGATTGGGTCACATGTTCACAGCTGAGCCAGTTTCCATGACTAGTCCTCTGCCTTGACCTGGATTCAGAGACAGTTTGGTTTAGCTTCTCCCGAGCAACATGGCCTGAGAGTAGGTAGGAGGAACACACCTACAGTGAGGGCCAGGGAGCCGTAAGCAAAGAACAATAAACATCAAGCACCTATCACATTCACATTGGCGCAGCTTGGGCTGGAGGGATGTTCTGTGACTTCAAAAAAAGAAGAGCTAAATGAATTATGAAAGGTTCAAACATACATTGTTAAGTTCATATTTTAAATGCCCAAGACTTTCTGCATTGACTTTTAAGATCTTCTAGCTCCCCAGATACAAGGAGGGTGCTTGAGTTGAATTCTAAGCAACTAGGAATTTCACATCATGAAATGCCTGCTCTAGGCCAGACCCCTTTCCATAGCCAGTCTTCTCCAGCTGTGAAATCCTGTGAATTTGATGGAATTCTCATCCTTATTAGGAGACAGATGCACAAGGAGATCCATAATTTGCCCGGTGTGCACATGTCACAAGTGGTCAAGTCTGGATTCTCCACCGCATCACCATGGTCCCAGAGCCCAGGGCTCCTTTCCCTGTATGCTCTGCCGGCATCCAATTGCACACAGAACTGTAACTACGTGTCTTCCTCCACGTTTGTGTTTCGATGAGAACTAGGATGACACCACAGACCTGCCCACAGTGGAATTTGGCATCACTGCAAATCTGGGCTTGAACATCAGGATTAAAGCTAAATCAGGGAGATTGAAAATTGAGCACCAGCAAAGCACAAAGTCAGAGTTTCTTGGCTTTCACTTGACTGGAAAATTATTTCACCCTCAGAGTCTGATTGTTGGTGGTTTGTGTAACTTGAAGGTTCATATTTTGCCTGCCTGGGCATCTCTGTGGGTAGGCATCATCAGCAGTTTGAAAGATGGTCTCTTCATGGCGATGGCTCATGATTCTGACTTGTATTTGCGTCTTGGTTTTAGCTCATCTCACACCAAGCTTTCTGTCTTTAGATTCCTCTTGGTATCAAGGATAGATCATGATAAAAACTGGGACTGTTACCGTTGACTTTCTCTTTTTCTTTTCATTCTTTCGCCTCTGCTTTGGCAGAGGTTGATAACCAGCGTTGAAATCAGATAGTCCCCTTTATTTTGATCTTCCTCTGAAGATGCTTCTCTCATTTCTGATGGACTAAGGCAGCTATTTTGATAATGTGATCTGCTGAACACAATGACTCAGAAACTCACCCTTAAAAAAGTGGGGTGCTGCCATCAGATTACAGGGAAAAGAGAGTCAGGTCGACTAAAGAACAATCTATTCTGTTCCCCTTAAATTATAAAGTATTCTAATAGATAATTTTTTAAAATTAAAATTACTTAACCAGCAGCCCAAGTACATAGCAATAGCACTTTTATTTGTCAGGAATAAAATGCTCGTCTCCACCCACAGCCAGTGAAAACTGAAAATTAGCAACTTGGTTTTGGAGGAGACATGAAACCTCTACTACTTGCTTCTATTCCATCCCATTTTTTTATATAAAATGAAAGGTTATTTTGCTAGCAGAAAACTGTTATTGTTGCTGAAATTTGCTACGAAAATTGGGCAATTTATCAGTGAAGATGGCAACGGCAAATATACAGAGTTGCCAAAGGTGTTATTTTGCCACCTCAGTAGTATTAACATGTTGCAAAAAAAAAAAAAAAAAAAAAAAAAAGGGAGAAAAAAAATCCCAGGTTCCAGGATGGCAGTAGTGAATTGTGGACTCTTGGACACAAAGGTAGCTTGTGGTTGTTTGCCCCAGAATTTCCTGATAGGCATTGCACATTTCTGGAAAACAGGCCACGGTGTCAGACTCTTGTTAGCATTAAGAATGGGTTGCTGGCCCATATTTCTGAACTTAACACTACCAACCTGCCTGGAAGATTTGGGACTACCAGACTCGAGATTAAATGACTTCTCTGCTCTTGCTGAGTTAGGTCTTCCTTATCGGCATTCTGTGTTGGTTTTTGGCTTTGAATAATGTCTTGTTCTGTAAAACATCAAGAAATAATGTCATGATTGGGAACAAAATGGATGATGTTGCGTTGATAGAGTGAACGCTATTTGGAGGGGATAAGTGAGTCTGGGTGGTGCTAACGTTGAGCAGCAAAGTTATTGTTATTGACCGTTTTATAGGAGCAAGTTCTTTTTAAGGCCTCATGCTTACATATTTCATCAACAATGTGCTTGAGAAATGTCCAGCAAGGTACAACAGATAGAATAAGAATGAATGCTGAGTCAAGACAGATAGCCTAGCTTGAGAGTCTCATTATGAAAAACATGGAATATAGATACCAGCAGAATATGATGTCAACTAGACAGATGAAATACAAAGTTGTATTGTCATGGTCTCCTCTTCAACACTTAGCACTTGGGGACAGCAGCAAACTGTTGGGAAGGTAGGGAAAGGTGAGGCTGTGGAATTGAACCAAAGCACAAGCAAGAAGACAAAAGGAAGGAAAACCAGCCACGGTGGACCAATGAAGGTACACAGATCCCCTATCACACATCTGAGCCTGCTGATCAAAATGGGCCATTTTCTTGGGCTGAATCTAGGCTTGTTTATTTAGGTAGCCATTACCCCACCTGAGGCCCTCTAATAAAAGAGGGAGAGAGTGTGCTGCTTCTTGGACAGCCTGCATGAGTGAATAACTTGCCCTGTGGATCAGTTTACTTCATCTGCAGGCACAGGAAGGTGTCGGTGAGCACAGGAGGGGCCTCCTTTCAGGAGTTCTCTGTGCACCTCTCCATTGCAGCGCCGCCCTCTGCCCTATAGTCAGTCACCAAGATGGCCCCCAATGGTCCCTGTTAGTCACATCATTGAGAAGTCCCCTCCCACATTGAATAGAGATGACTTGTGCAATCAATAAACCACAACACGCATGCACACATGGTAGACTTCTGAGCCTCTGCTCAGCAGCTGTGTCGTCTGTCAGGACCCCTTGAATCACTTTCTTTGGGGGAAAGGCAGCCACCAAGCTGTGGGAACACTCAAGTGGCGCTATGAAGAGGCCCATGTGGGGAGGTATCTTGACCTCCTGCTGACTTCCACATGAGTGCGCCATCTTGGGGGAGATCCTCCACATGCCTTCTACCCCTCCATGATTGCAACTCCAGCCGACATCATGACTAAATTCCTGAAATCCCTGGGTCAGAGCTACCCCACTGATCCCCTTCCAAGCTCCTGACCCACAGACACTGAGCTGATAAATGTTTATTTTTGAATCCACTACATTTAGAATAATTTGTTATGCAGCAACAGCTAACTAATACAGCCAGTTGTAATACTTGCTTTGGGATTAGCTTTTATAATTATAAGGTATTTACATGAAAAGATAGTAGAACAAGTAACATAGATACACATGTCCTCACATACTATTCTGCACAACGAAAGCCAGATAAAGCAGTATCCTTATGGTCAGTTTCATCTAAAGCTGCATCCCATGCAAAGTCATTGCACAGACTTTGGCTTCTGCTGTGGATGATGTGGAGGAGTATAGGAGAGCTTGGGGCAGAGCAAGACAGAATCTATGTGATACTCCAGACGACTGGAGGAATACTCTGGGGAATCTCTGGGCATAGAGATGACTCACTCCTGCCCTGGAGGTGCTTCCTGGAGTGTCTCTATCCAACTACACTGAGGACATTATCAATCCTCTTTCCCCTTGGGCTATACCTTGGGCTTAGTCCTAAAATAGGAAGAAAGAACCAGCAAGGGAGTCAGCATTCTGTCTGCCCACACGTGTTCAGAAAATCACTAAGGACTCTGTTGGGTCCGGACTAACTTAGGGCTACACACCCAGCGGAAACGCTACAGTGTCACAGAACCTAGAGCTATGCCTTAGTCCATTCTGGCTGCTGTAGCAAAGTTATCTCTGACTGGGCAATTTATAACAATAGAAGAGTATTCCTTATCCTTCTGAAGGCTGGAGCATCCAACATCAAGATGCCAGCAGATCTGGGGAGGGCACCCTCTCGCCCTCACAGCTGGCATCGTCTCGCTGTGCTCTCGCATGGTGGAAGGTGTGCACAAATTTCTGGGGACTTCTTTTATAAGGGCACCAGTCCTATTCATAAACGCTTAATACTTAATTACCAACTTCCTACCACACTAGGGAGTAGGCTTCAACATGCGAATTTTAGGCTGACAATTCAGGCCTTAGCAGACCGTGTGGGTCAGTCACACGGTGCTATCAGAAAACCCCAAAGCTCAGTGCTTGCAACAGCAAACATTTCGTTCTTTCTGGTCTCCGTGTTGATGCAGGGTGGGGGGCCTCAGCTCACTGTGATCACTTGGGGGCCCAGACTGACGGGGGCTCTGCTGTGTGCTGACTCGGCCATACCAGCAAGAGGCTTCTGGTCTACTGCAGCGGGGGAAAGGGGGCCGGAATTAAATGCGGGGGCCTAGCAATGGCACCTGGCTTTTCTCTTTACATTTCATTGGCCAAAAATATTCACGTGGCTGTACCACCTTCCAAGGCGTACGGAAGTCAGAGTCTGCACGTAGCTCGAAGTAACAGAAAACAGAATATCTACAAGCACCAGTGACATGTATGATAAGAACCCTGCTCCTCCTCCTCCTCTTCCTCCTACTCTTCTTCCTCTTCCTCTTCTTCCTCCTCTTTCTCTTCTTCCTCCTCCTCTTCTTCCTCCTCTTTCTCTTCTTCCTCCTCCTCTTCTTCCTCCTCCTCTTCTTCCTCCTCTTTCTCTTCTTCCTCCTCCTCTTCCTCCTCCTTCTCCTCTTCCTCCTCCCCCTGTCTTCTTTTTCTCCTCTTTCTCCTTCCTCTCCTTCTCTTCCTTCTCTTCTTCCTCCTCCTCCTCTTCTTTCTCCCCCTTTCTTTTTCTTCTCCTTTTTCTTCTTCTTCACAATTTCCTGGGAAAAGTAAGAAGAGACGAATGGAGGCATCATGGTTCTATTTTCCAAGATCCTTGTTTTTCAATGAAATAGGAAGACATTGAGGCAAATCCTAAACTGGCTTTTCCTGTTCTTGATGAAATAGTACTGACTTCCTAAGGACCTACCTAATAGGTTCATGGTACTGTGCTGGGTACTACAGAAGGGATACAAATTCAATTAGGTGTGGCCCCTCCCATAAGGGAAGCATGTGGCCTCTCAGTTTCCACACAATTATGAGAGTAAACTGCCTGGATAATCATCATTTAATATGTCCCAACAGTAAATACAATTTTCAGTTTCCTGGTGTCTTTTTCTCCAATAGATGGGACTAGAATGATGAGTCCACCAATTGCCAGTTTCAATTTCTTCTCCAACATAATCAGTGGACCATAATGGGCTCCGGGACTCTGAGATATGCCACAAACTGATTGGGTGTGGTGTTGACTTAGAACATGGTTGTCCGATAAAATAAAGGATGTCCAGTTAAGTTAGGAGTTCATATTAATACAAATAACTGTTTAGTATAAGTATCCCCTATGCAATACTTGAGATATACTTATGCTAAAAAACTATCTGATGGTTATCTGAAATTCTACTCTAAGAGTCCCATATTTTTATTTGCCAGACCTAGTGATCCTTATCTTCAAAACCCTTATCACAGATGCTTCAACCACCTCTGGTCTCATTCCAAGCCATCCCCTTGCCAATATACACCACTGAGCCACACCAGCCTTGTTTCTGTTCCTTTAACAAACCTGGTATGTGTCTGCCCCGGGGCCTTTGCATGTGTTATTCCTGCCAGACAGAACACTCTGGGTCTTTGAAAGCTTGACACTTCCTTGTATTTCTCCTTCTTAGCTCAAATGCTAGCAGAGCTTTTCCCTGGCCTTCCTGCTCTGGCTCTGAGCTATGCTGGCAGTTCCCACTGTCTGCAGTTGCCCTCGTTTGCAGCGTGTGTGTCCCTCCACTCCGTGCGGCAAGCTCCCCGAGAGCAGACAGCATGTCTTTCTTGTTCTTCACTGTGTCCCAGCCTGACAAGCTGACTGATGACCACATGAGGGTGTTGAACGGAGTGGGATCTACTTGCACTGATGTGATCAGGACAAACATCTCCGATGAGATGAGATGAACTAAGTTCATATATAACTAACTAGTACAGATGTAACTAGAAGGAAGGAGCCACACGAGGGAAGAACATGGGGGTGCGGGTGGGTAGTAGCAACTGGGGAGTTCCAAAACCAAGACCACCTTTGGCCTATTTGAGGACTACAGTTGGTGGGAATCGCATGGGCCCGACAGAGGCCCACAGAGGGACAGTGGGACTATGTAGAGTTACGTTTGCGTTTTCCTTTCAATGCCGTGTAAGAGCATTAATGATGGGAGTCATGTGCCTCTTGAGAAGGTCACTTCAGGAGCTGTGATGAAAATGAATGGTAGAAAGGAAAGGGTGGAGACAGGGCAGACAGGGGGCCGCTGCAGTCACCCTGCCTGGAGGGGACGGTGGATGGTGGATGGTGGATAGTCCAGGTGGATTGTCCGGGTTTTAGCGGTGGAACGACAAGGGAAAGGTTTGAAATATAATTATGATACATTATCAACAAAAATTGCTTAATTAGAGAAGAAAAGGAAGTGTGAATTTCCAGGCACGAGAACAGATGATAAATTCATTAGTAGATAAATAGTACTAGATGGGGGCTGGCGGGCTGGGTGGATAGATGGAGAGATGGAGGGAGGGATGGACTGACGGGCAGTGGATGGACAGATGATAGTGCTAGATATTTAGCGAGCAGATGGATATTGGGTGGATGATAGATGGATTGCAGAGTGACTAGTGAGTGGATGGATGGATGGATAGGTGGATGGATGGATGGGTGGATGGATGGATGGATGGTAGATGGATGGATGGGTGGATGGATAGATGGATGGTAGATGGATGGATGAGTGGATGGATGGGTGGGTGGATGGATGGATGGATGGTAGATGGATGGATGGGTGGATGGATGGGTGGATGGATGGATGGATGGTAGATGGACAGGAAGTGCATGGATAAAGAAAGTGGATGGTATATTGACGTGGAAGTAGAACATTATTATTAAAATCCCCAGAACTGGACCTGGACCAATCTCCTTTTGAGCCTTGTGGTTGAAATCATTATTCCTAGAGATTCTTTGTAGGAGCATTTAACTCTAGAGAACTGAAAAGTGGAGTGTAATTAATATGTTGTCAAACTGACAGGAAGAACAGAAGAGATAATGTCTTTTGATCCATTACACCCGTGCCTGGAACCCAGTAGTCACTGCTATTTGTCTCTAAGTCTTGCCTATCAGTTTGTGACTTTTAGATCATCATAACATCACTTAGTTCTATGCTGTCTGGATTCTGAGACTGAAAACCCAGCAAAACAAAAACATTTATATCAAATAGTCAAAGTGCTTCTCTTAATGAATTAAGGGATGCGGTCTGGGAACTATTCCGTGACAACTAGAAACTACTCAGTATTTCAATTTTTTAATTCATAATCCTGAATTCCCTTTGATGGTTCTTTAATATAGGGCGGGCTCTTGTGAGTATATGTGAATAATTAAACTTTTTGGAGTTTGAACAGAAGTTGGAGGACGCTCGTTTCACTGTCAATGATGTGAGGCAAAGGAAACCCCAATGGACATCTTTTTTAAAACTAAATAATTGGAGGGGATTTAAAAAAAAAATCCTATTTTCTCAGACAGCCTGAGAAAGTAAGGCTGTGATAGGTTCCTCCGTGTGCTCTTGTGCCTTCTGCATCACTTTGAGAACCCCTAATCGAGGGAGAAAGAAGAGGAGAAGAACCAGGACGTGGTGACGCTGCTGTCCTTGTCTGGGTGTGTCCTGCCGAGTCACCTGGGGCTCTCCTGGGTTACAGGATGCGCGGAGCAGACTGTCACACTCAGGCCCACTTGGTTCCAGTGCAGGGGCTCTTACCCTCCCTCCTCCGCTGCCCTTTGATTGCCTGCTGGGCACTAAACCATTTCGTGGCGTTATTTACTGTGTTTATTCATTCTCCTCCCTCCTCGTTGGCTGACAGCTATTGATTTCTGCGCATGATAGTGCCCTTGGCCTCAAATAGTTTTGCAATTTCTTCCCCAATTTTCAAGTGAACTTTATCATTTCCTTGCTTGGTGAAGCTCATCTTTGTTCTTTGGGCAATAATGGATGAGTCCGTAAATGGCGTGTCACAGCGCGGGAGAGATGTGAGGACGACCTTTATTAGATTAAATATGTTTTCCCCACCCAGCGCTCCAGGGCATTATGGGACAACTATCAGAAGCCAGTCAATAAGGAATGCACCGCGTATAGCCAAGAGCTTCCCAAAATTGTGTTAGTAATTACTTTTCTTGATATAGTAGTAATTACTGAAAATGATTTCCTTTAAATTTTAACAGTTAATATATCAATCCAGATATTACAAATTGTTTGCTCAAAAGTTCTTTAAGAATGTGACTTGAGGGCTGGGGATTTAGCTCAGTGGTTAGAGTGCATCTTTCTGCAAGCCACCCGGAGAGGCCCTGCGTGCCAACTACATGCACCTGCTGAGTGACCTGCGCTGTCTTGCCACAATATGTCATTAAGGGAAAATCAACATAGCAACACACCGTTCAGCCTCACAGCCTCGCCTCCCCTCCCGCTTCTCACCCTCCTAGGCTTGCACTTCCCACTGCAACAGAACATTAACCTTCGCCTGGAGGTCTTTACTGGAGAATCTAGGACAAGATAATCCTCAGGAAGGAGACTAGTTCCTGGTACACAATCAATATATGAGGGATTAATGGAGGGATGGAAAGATGAAAGACAGCAGTGGATGGATGAATGGATGGATGGATGGATAGAATGAAGAAAAGGAGGGAAGGAGGTAGAGAGTGGGGGAGGGAGGAAGTGAAAAAGGAAGGAAGAAAGGAAGGAAGGAAGGAGAAAGGAGAGATTAAAAGCTGGGCAGGTGGACGGGTGAGTGGAAGGAAGGAGAAAGGAGAGATTAATGGATAGGCAGGTATATGAGTGGGTGGAAGGAAAGAAGGAAGGAGAGAGGGAGAGAAGAAAGGACAGATGAAAAATTGGGGATAGACACATGGGTAGGTAGGTGGATGAATGGATGGATGGTAGTTTGAGACATTCAAGGGTTATGGGCAAACAAAAAGTCAAAAGAGTCAGCGTTTTGCCTTCCTCCTTGCCAAGCCAGAAATCCTCCTGCCGTCTTCATCCAGCCTACTCTCCTATTTTGGGCTCCATCTCTCATGCTCCGGGGCTACAGCCCATTCAGACTGCCATGTCCCACCCACACGGAAACCCCAGCCACTCACAGCCACCCTGCTTCTTGTCCAGTCTCAACCATGACCAGAGTGGGTCCAATTTGGTCCCTAAAAGCGGACCCTGAGGCCAGCTGGTTTATTGGAAGAGGATCCCAGAAAACAAAAGTGACAAAACTATATTACCAAAGTTGCTGCCGTGGCAACGGGATTAGCACCCCCGGGACTACCTGGGAAGCATGCAGAATGCCCCCAAGTGTCCACCCAAAGACTAGGAAACTGTAGTCTTCATCTGCCCAAGTCTCTTCCCATTGGTCAGGGCTGGTCATGGTGGAACGGACCTCCCCACACTTCTGGGCCATGCTTGTCCACAGGACAAGTGGGCAGCAGAGGTGCTGGGCCAGAGAGTTAAAAGGACGGAAGTGAGTCTGGGCTCTGTAACACTGTCCCCTGCAACTGTAGCTGAAGTCGGAGGTGAACCAAGGGATGTGTGCTAGGAATTAAGTCACTTGCTACAAAAAGGTCCCTGAAATGCATATATCGCTATGGTTCCTGTGACTAAGACTTCCTGATGGTGGCCCCGAGCCAGGGCTAAATGTCCTGCTTTCTTAATGGCACTCACAAGATCTCCTACATTCTGATCGGTCTCACTGCGGCCACTCCCTGCTCGTCGTTTGTCTGTGCATCATTCATGTTTCTCAGACCCACGACTTTGCCTACACGGTCCCTTCTGCCTGGAATTCTCATGCCATTTTCTAGACAGCTGGCCCTTCCAGGTGCCTTTCTTGACACTCCTAAGGAGAGTTAGAACGCTGCCCTTATTTCTACTGTGGCACCAGTTTGGCAATCATTGTCCATTCAGGGGGTCCCCTCCCCACCCCCCCACAGTACCCAGCCAGCTCGCTGCAGACAGTGGTAGAGTCCTCATCTTCTCGGATTCCCAGGTGGCCAGGGAGGATCTGGGACCAAGGAGGCGTTGCTGAGCAGGCGGCTGGTCCGATCCACGTGTAATGCTTCAGGCTTTATTTTACACTCACTCAAAAGAAAATCAGCACGGCTCAGTGTCTCCCTAGGTCTGGACCCAAGACATGCAGACCGCCTTCCCTGTCTCCATCAAGAAGGTGGCAGCCCCAGCAGGAAACTCAGCAAATATTTGTCAGACAGCTAAAGAGCTGAGTCACTGTTTTAAACAGACAGGGGGAGGGGTCAGCAGTCCTGACACGCCTGGGCCTCTGGGGCATCAGTACTGGTGAGTCACGGAGGACGGGACAGACAGACCAGGAGGAGCTGTGGCCTCAGCAGGGTGGCCTCTCCTCCTCTGGGTTCCCAGGCAGGCACCTTCTGGGGGCAGGGAGAGCAAATGTTCACCTGGGGTCCAGCAGCAGGCCATCCACGGGTGCAGCCAGAGCCCCGAGTGCACGTTTACAGACCCCCAGCACATACCTGCCACCTGCTCGCCCAGGCGCTTTCTCTGCCCTCACTTTCCTCCATCCTCGCAGGAGAAACCAGCGTGAGAGTGTCGTGATAATGGGTACTATAGAAGCTTTTACACCAGTGAAAAATTCCAGTGTGTATGTATGTATGTGTATATACACATGTCCACATACACACACATGTACACAGGCACGTAGACCACTGGAGAGTTACCTTTGGTTGGGTGTGTTTCTTGCCTTTCGTTCCCTAAACATGGCTTTGTTTCTTTTCTTATTTAATCCCACTGAATAAGTATAGGACAAGTAGAAGGTGTAAGCCGATACAGGATGAATGTTTACATTTTAAAAATAATTACAGCAAAAGACACATTGCCATTAATCTCCCTCAAAATCCTCCTCCTGGCTTTGAACACACTTATCCCATCGTTCTTGGAACTTTCGGAAGCAGTTCTGGAAATCCTCTTTCCTGAGTGCCTTTAGTTGCATTTTTATGGCTGCCTCCATGTCCTGAATTGACTCACAACATTTAACTTTCAGGGTCATCTTGACTTTGGGGAAGAGCCAGACGTCACACAGTTTCAGATCTGGTGAATACGGTGCATGAGGATACGATGGAATGTTTTTATTTGCCAGAAATGGCCATAAATGCTGTGAATTTTTGCAGGCACAAAAAGACGCGCAGAAAGAAGACTTCCAGAAGTGCCTCAGAAAGTGGCAAGAAGCCCGGTATAGTGGCGCATGCCTGTAATCCCAGCACTCAGGAGGCTGAGGCAGGAGGGTCGCCACAAATTCGAGGCCAGCCTGAGCTACATAGCAAGAGTGACTGGCAATTGGCAAGCATAACTGGATAAGCGTGTTTGCAGTGTACTGAAGGATTATGAGGGGATTGTGTCTTTCACTGTAATAATTACTTTAATTTTGTTCAGACATTCACCATATTTCTGACCATACCTCATAGATCAATCTCCAACAGCAGAGAGGGAAGCCTGCGGTGCCTGATGCCCGTAGTTCAAATCCTGCCTACCTCTGTCTCTTCTGTGTTGTGTCATCTCAGGCAGATTTTCCTGACCAATTTCCCCATCTGTGAAGCAGGAATGATAGAAATACCTACTTAAGGAGACCGTGAAGGTGAAACGAGTTACACATTTAAAAGGTTTTTAAGGCACCGAGCACATAACAAGCCCTCAGTAAGGTCAGCGTTATTATTAATGATTTTGTGGCTGTTGTTGAAGGTTATTCAAAAGGGGCTCGGTGCTGTCAGCTTTCTAGAAAATTCTATGAATACGAGAGCACAGTCTAATTTAGTGAGAGGGCAGGTTCCAAGTTCCTCCTATTGAGCCTCACAGGTCAGCACTGGTGACTTTGTCTGATCCCAAGCTCTCGGCTGGTGGGGCGGGGGTGGACTGGGAAAGTGCTTGGGGCTTCATACAGCAGGCACCTCATGTTTCGAAATTAATAATTTACTGAGCATTCTTGTGACTCTTGATTGTTTAGGTAAAAAAAAACAAAAAGATTCCAACCCAACTTGGAAAAATGGGAAATGTACACACCACACAGTCCAACCAGAAAATAAGGACAGAGAACATGAAGCCAGTGGCGAGCGTCAAAGTACAAAGAGAGAGTAAGAGGGGAGGCTGCGGGAAACCTGGACGGGGGTCCTGGCCCTGCCTCCCGGGGGCATCGCCCAACTCTGTGTCATGGAGCTACTTGCCTGTGTCTTCCTTTGGCACTTTTAGTTTCAGGCTTTACATGTAAGTTTTTTATCCATTCTGAGTTGGTTTGGGGATATGGAGTAAGATACAGGTCTGAAGACTTTGGGGGGACATTTTAGAGCTAAACCGTAACGCAGAAGTCCCACTCGTGCCGCCTCACACCACCTCAGCCCTCACTGGCACACAGTAGCACGTGGCTTGCTCACGCGTCTGTGGCTCAGCTGTCTGGCTGTGCCCACCCGAGCCCGGCCCCCCGGGCCCACTCGCAGATGCGCCGTCAGGAGAGCCAGGCGGCTGCGCAGATCTCTGTAACTGCGGCTCACACGCCGGGCTGACTCAGCTTGACGCCGCAGGGTTCCCGCGCGGCTGGGCTGGTGCAGACACGTTTCCGCAGCCCGGCAAAAGGGAAAGGAAACGCAGAAATGCTCCGACAAGCTTCTGCCTGTCTCACCTTTGCTATTATACCCGCATCCAAAGCAAATTAAGTGGCTGGGCCCCGAAGCCAAGAGAAAGGACAAGGGTGCCCCACCCCACATGCAATAAAGAGGTTTTGCAAACTTACATAGCGAAAGGTCTAAATCCAGGAGGGGCGAAGAGTTCAGCTCAGCCGTCTGTCAACCTGTCGCATACTCCGAAGGAAGTGGCCAACCTCGATTGTGGGGAAAGACGGAGGAAAAGGACAACTGAAAGCTCTCTTATAATTCAGGCCCCTGAACGGAAGGTCAGAAGCACTCACAAAACAAGAGCTCTCAGCCTATTAAATGGCATATCTTTTTCAAGGACATACAAAATTCAAAGACTCACCGGTCCTCACATTTCACTCTTTACTAAAACAATCTTAAAATCTCCTCCAGTATTTCCAGTCTCACCTCCTTGGAATGAGCTCAGATATGTCTCCAGAGTTTGATTTTTCTAGCGTCTTGCTTCAAGACTTTAATATTCCAGGAAACACATATCTATGTAAAAATAAATGAAAAGCAAGTTTAAAGAAATTAAGATTTCTCCCCGTTTCAGACACCTTTGGCTCCAATATATGGATGAAAGTTCTCCCTTTATTGTTCCCTTCCACCAGGTCCCTGTGAAGACTCACAGGGGCGGTCACAAATGAAATGATACATACTGTGGGACCGTAAGTCCTCACAAACCGTGGCTTGTGGTTAACATCCTAGTGCCTACTTGACTTTCCAGGAAAATAAACTGAAGATGGAACGTGCAACTCCATAATGAAAATTTAGATTTGTCATTGATTCTTATGCCTTTGTATGTTTCTCTTGTAGAAACTGGCTTGGGGACATTCTTTTTCCTTCCCGTTGTCTTATAAAAGCTGGCCGCTTTAATAGCCTGGACATTTAAAATCCATAAAAGATAATGTGCAGCAAAGATGGTTGAGATAGATGCACCAGATAGACATTTTGATAATCAACTTTTAACTAGGTAATAAGAGTTGACACCATGCCACTAACACCTTCGGGTCTGGGAGGAGAATTCTGCCCTTTGTCACTTATGGTGAGCGTCACAGAACTGGCTGGCTCAATTCCAGATACTGACCACTGGGATGAACCGGGCACAGTATTACTCTTGACAGACCAGCAGTTTGACCTCGAGACTAAATTTCCTGGGAAGTCCCTGTAAATTATGAGTTGTGTCATTTTATCTGAAGCAATTATTCACATTCAGTGTGGTTTTGCTTGTGGCCAAGCTAAACACAGGAATCCGTCAGCTGCATGTATATTCAGGAGGAAATCTTGGAGAGGGGAGCTGAAAATGGTTTAGATTAGCTTCCATAAATCAGCATGGACAGCTACTATGATAAATTCTCTTATGGCACTTTAGGATGCTGAGGCTAAATCAACAGGATTACTGATTTTCTTCCACACTTGGCCAAAAGCTCTTGATTCAACACCAGGCTGAGTGGTCCGGCCACCCCCTCACTTCCTTACCTCCTTTCTCTTCTGTGGTGGACTGATGTGGTCAGCTTGAGCAGGAGCGCCCAGCTGGACTGAGTTGGTGGGTTTGGGGCATAGAGGATCCACCTGAGGATTGTAGCCCACACAACGTAAAGGGGAACAGGAGCAGAAGATAGCGCCGGCTGTTTCCCAGGAGAAGCTCTGCTGAGGCTGGTTCTCCTGAAGGGGACTTGGCTGTTCTCATCACAGAAGGAGCTCGGGGCCTTGCTGTCATCGAGGATGGCTGCTGTTGCTTTGGGGGAGCTCTGGTCTTCGTCTCTGCTGTGAGCATCGTATCCTGGTCCCAGTACAGATTTCTTCAGCCATCATCTGCAGACACGGACGTACACAGGACAGAGCTGTGGGCTCCCAGCCCTTGATTGGATCTTTTGGGTCTCCAGTGACTAGACAGGCATTTGGCACTCTTCCTGCA
The DNA here is from genome assembly GCA_004026905.1 of Hystrix cristata. Lineage (NCBI taxonomy): Eukaryota > Metazoa > Chordata > Mammalia > Rodentia > Hystricidae > Hystrix > Hystrix cristata. The sequence goes on from PVJO010002599.1 coordinate 54,391, forward strand.
TTTGGCTTATGGGTGAATGTTGTAACTTGTAAATGTCCTGTATTAAATCTGCTCTCTTGCAAGCCATTGACTCTAGAAAGGTAACTAATACATCATCCCAAGCCTTAGGCTCTGAAGTTAACAATATTAACAGCCCGGAATACAGATATTCCCATATTCCCTGTCTCCACACCCACGTACAGCCAGGAGAGCAGTGAGGGGAAGCACAAGCTAAGTGGGGGCTGGAATCAGAGAGTTCTGTTCCAAGTGTCAAGGTAGAAATCACAGTTTTAAGTGGAGAGGGAGGGAGAGTGCTAAGTTCTTGCTGTACGGCAGCCACATGGACGTGCAGGGACACCCCTGTGGTTGCCCAGGACACGTGGCAGTGACTGAGCAGGTGGCCTGGAGCAGGTATCTTGGAGGGTAGCCTGGAAAAGATTTGGGGATGGACTGTAATCCACAGGGAAGGAGGTACTTTCTGGCTTCCCCATCTAGATAGCTAATGCTGCTCACCCAGGAAGAGATCCCGGAGGGGAGGACGGGGGCGTGGAGCAGAGACGTGACGCAGCGTGGGATGCGCTCTGGGGCCCCGCCGAGCTTGCCTGGGAAACAAGGAGCCTGCGTGGGCAGCTGGCGCACAGGAGAGGTGCAGGCTAAAGGGCATCCCCAGCACGCTTAGGAAGTGTTTATTAACTTCATAACTTGTAACAGGGACACGGAAGAGCCTCTGGGGAAGAAACCTCGCTCCTTCTAAGGCCCCCGAGGACCATACAGCAGGCTGTTTAGTAAGATGTAGAAGGAAGTCATTTGCGCAGCTTCAGTACAGGATTCTATATCTATTTCTTAGTCACTCTCTAAAGGAGAGGCTCACATTGCCTAAGACAGCAGGAGCCAGGGGAAAGAGGGAAGGAGAAAAGATGACAAAGATGGGACACCCCTCATCCTCACGCGGGCCCTGAGCAGTTCAGCTCTGGCCCATGTCTGCATGCGCCGCTCTGCAGAAAGAATGAGGGGGGATCTGGGGCCCAACTGCTTGGATTCCGATCCTGGATGTGCAAACACAGGCACAGTGTCCTGCTGGGCCCGTGTCCTCTCAAAACGCAGGGCGCATCCTAAGCAACCTCATAGATTTGGTGGGAGGAGTCAGTGAGAAAGTCCATGAGGAAAGCGTTGTACACAGCTCCCGGCCCACGGTGAGGGCTCTTCGAATGGTGGCTGCTGGTTTCATTGGCCACAAAGTTGCTTCTGTAGCCACCTCGCAACATGATGTCCCCAAAAGGAATTCCAGAAAATAAAACTTACTCCGCCTCCTCGCCATTCCTGTGTCATCTGAGATGTGCAAGATGTCTCTCCCCCAGGGGAATCCCTCCTCCTCATCCTCTTCATCTGCCTCTGGCTTCCCATCCTCTCTTGGCCCCATCTGCCATGGCGCCTTAAATTGAAGACCATCTACCATTGCTGAGAATTCTGTTTGGGGACCGGGTTTGTTTCTTCTTTACCTTGTCTCATTGCCCTCAGTCCTGTACCTTATACACAGAAGACAAAAATTTATTGCAAAGAATTTAATTACATTTTCCTGAATTGAGCTTGAGAGACAGAGATAGAGACAGACAGACAAAGAGAGATAACACGGGAGTTAACTTGTGGCCCCCATCTCAGAAGCCAAATTTCTTAGCAATTGTTGGTACTGATATGTTTTGTGTTTCTTAAACATAGTGTTGGAATTTATTTACATGTACATTCTAGAAACTTAGAAATCCGAAAAAGAATAGACTATAACAAAAATAATGAGTGTCTATAATTCAACTAGAAATAACTTTTTGAGGGATCCTATCTATCTGTATATATTTTACATACCTATATATGTTCTATATATCGATATCTATGTAAATTGGGACCAAATTGAATAACCTTTTAAAATCAACTTTTTTTCATTTAACAGTATTTCAGGAGACCTTTCCCATAATCTATGTATTATTCGAGTATTATTCAAACTATGATTTTAATATTCATCTCCCAAAGTATGTAACTTTCTATGTAAATCTTTGTCCACATTATCTCTTTCTCCAGAACAAACTTCCCCAGAATGGAGTTTCTTTATTAAAGGCTACATCCCTGTAATCCCAGCTACTCGGAAGGCTGAGGCAGGAGGGTCACAAGTTCAAGGTCATCTTGGGTGGTAGAGCTCCGTTCTGAGCCTCCATGTCTGACACCTAAGGGGCAAAAACAGGCACGAACTCATTATAAATCATTGGTAATGTTATGAAATTCCTTTTGAGAAAGAGCATATCACTGGAAGCCACCAGCAGCCAGAGAAGGGGAAGGCAGGCTCGCACTCGACCTCTTAGCATTCCAAGTCTACTCCTTGTCACCATTCGCCCTGATATTGTTCCATCCTTTGATCAGCGGCCAACTTGAACATCTTTGTGAAAGTCTGTTCCTGCCTCCCACTTTCTGTCCTACTAATGCATGAAAATCCTGCTTGGTCTTGAGACCTCTTTGCATAAGGGAGAAATTTTGCTTTTTCTCCATCAGTTGCAGGTTCGTTGTCTTTACCGCTTACCTTTTAAAAGTTTTTACTTTATGAAACTCACACTTGAAATTTTCTCACAGCCAATCCCGTCACCCATTCCTTATTCCTTATTATTTTAATTGTGTGTATCTTACGACAGTGTTTGGATAGCCTGAGATAAATGAACTGTTCACTTATTTTGGGGGCTGTTTTATGACTCTGTTTTTGTAAGTAACTATTTCTATATGAATTTTAGCATTACAAACTTTAATAAAAATTTTCAATTAACATGTTATAAAATTATATAATAATATATTAACATTTTTATACTAATAAAACATTTTATATATTGAAAAATGTAAAGTAGAAAATAAAATTCACCCGCCGTCCCATCCCCATACAATTGGCATTAATATTTTGGAAATACTGTTCTAATCTTCTTTCTTATTTTTTTCTCGCCTATTCATTCTTCCAAATAAATGTTGGCATGATTTGTTGCATTTCAAAGGAAAATTAACCCCTAAGCCTATTGATTAAGAAAGTAAGCTGATAAGCTAACTGGAGAAGAATTGATATTTTCACAAACTTTTTAGATTTTTTTTCTTCCAGAAGAGTAATTGGTTCGTGCATTTGTTCATCTCTTATTTTGTGCATCTCAAAAAGACTTTTCTACTTTTTGCCATGTAGATCCTACCCAGTTCTTATAATGTTTCTTCTAGGTATCTTGGGTTTGCTAACGCAATTAAGGAAATGAGTACATTTTTCCCCCTTTTTATCTTCTAACGGGTTATTGCTGTTAGAGGTAAAGCAGTTGCTTTTTTTCTATTGTGTGCTTAGCCCACCCACTTTCACACACTGATTAAGAGATTTACAGGTTTTTCTTGACATCGCCAGGGATCCTGGGTTTTCTAACTGTATGAGAATGCTTCTATAGCCACCTTTAAGTATGATGGTAGCGGCTGGCTTACGCTACATATTATTTATCATACTGATTAAGTGACTAACACTCCTAACTTCCAAGGAGGTTTTCTCCCCCTTTTAATTAGGAGTGGGTGTTGAATGTTATCTTACACCTTGGCAGTGCCGGCTATTTATATATTCGTGTAATTATACCTTTTATCCGTGTAAACGTCCCCCTTTGTTCTATTTAATAATGCTCCCCCCTTTGAATTCTCCTTTGTCTGAAATAGATTTTAGCACCTCTGCTTTTTTAAAACAAAGGGATCCTTTCACTTGTATCTTTGTTAATTTTTTGGCCTATCGCTTCATTTTTAATCTTTCCACACCATTGATTTTCAGTGTCTCGTGCAGTTAAACAGCTAATAAATATTGGCCAAGTGCCTCCTTGGTACCAAACCTTGGATTAAACTCCTAGGACACCACTGTGCATCCTGAAGATGGGGTGCGTCTTCCCGGTCACTCTGTCACCACCTCAGAGTTTCCGCTATAGGTGGTTTCTGCTTCCTCCTTCATTCTGTGTGAATAACTCTCAAGACCGACCTTCAGTCAGGTGCCCTTCCAGGTGCTAGGAAATCTGCGGGGAAGGGGTAAAAAAGACTCATCCTTGAGAGGAACATGTGCTAGGAGGGTTAAAAAGATGACAAGTTCCAGCACCAGATGATTTCAACTGGTGGGAAGCACCACCCATGAGGCTTTCCCTGGGGCTTCTCTTTAAATCGAGAAGGAAATCCAAAGCTTCCCCATGCACCGCTGGCCCTACAACCACACATGTGTGCACACATGTACACATGCACCCCACTTCCCGTGCCATCCCCCTCCATCTTGCTCTTGGAGCTTCACCCTCCTGGCCTCCACATTCCTCCAACAGGCTGGGCGCTCTGATTGCTCTGGGGCTCTGCACTGGCTGATCCCTCTGCCAGATTAATTTGTCTGTCATCCCCCGACCCCACCCCAGGTCCGCAAAACACATCCCCCACCTCTCTCAAATCTGAATGTCGCTTTCTCTGTGCAGCCTTCTCTGACCACCTCTCTCACAAGGCGGCACCCCTCCGTCCCACTCAGTCACTTTTTTTTTCATTTTTTATTATAAAAAATTAAAATTTATCCAAGTTTACACACACTTACCATAATACATGATGCCATTTGCATGTAAGGACAAACAATGTAAACAAACACATAGATGCAGTATTAAGTTGCAGCTGCTACAGCTAACTGTAGTAATACTGTACATTTTACTGTGGTGTTCCAGCCGCCTCCTGTTGCTACTGAAGTGAGCTCATGGGTTTGTTTTTTGTTTTAATTTAGGTTACTAGGTTCCTATATTTGGCATGTCTTTATTCCTCTGAATTCCCGTCCTTCTCTCCCTTACTCCTTGTTTGTTCCCTTGCACCCTTTCCCTGTTGGATGAGATCCGTCCCTTTGTCTCTTTGTACCCATCTTTTATCATTTTCTTTGTTTATACTTTGCCTTACTCAAATGAGGGATACCATATGGTATTCAAGCTTGAGTGTCTGGTTTATTTCACTCAACATTATGTTTTCCAGATCCATCCATTTGCCTACAAACGACTCTAATTTGTCCTTCTTTGTAGCCAGGTAGTATTCCATTACATATAGATACCACATTTTGTTTATCCAGTCGTCTGTTGATGGGTACACAGGCTGCTTCCAGTATTTAGCTACTAAGAATTGTGCTGCTGTAAACATTGATACACAAGTATGGTCGTGATTTGGTGACTTTAGCTCTTCCCACCCCGTCACTCTTAAGCCTCTGCCTTGCTCTCTTTGGTCTCCCACTCCCCAGTACTATCTGGCCCTGTACATATATTCACATTAGTCTTTGCTTATTGGCTTCACCATTCTTCTCTGGTAGTAAGAACATCCTCTGCTGAATCCTCAGCATGGAGAACAAGTAGATGCTCAGTGAGGATTTGCTGAAAGAACAAAGGAGGCAGCAATGATAGGGGTAGTGATGGTCATACAAAGTGACCTGGGCAAGGAGTGCACCATCGGTGGTTGGGAGTGAACCCTGCCTCTCTCTGAAGCACCACGCAGGTGGCTCCTTGCACCTCCATGGAGAAGAGTGTGGGGTGGGGCAAGAAGGATGAGGAGAAGACATCCATCCCTCCCACAGTGCATTGGGTTCCATCTTGCCTTGGACTCATACTTGCATGATTTTTGTCTTTGTCCTTATAACTTAAGTTGTGCCAAAACATGTCTGGAAATGGTACCATTCCCCTGATTTTTTTCCTGAAACTTGATATACTACATTTCTATCTGCTCCATGAGGTCCTCTCCAGTTCTGTGACGACAGCTTACATCTTACATTCTTCTGTCTTCTTCCTTTGGAGTGTCTCTCCTTACTGTGAGTTTTGGGAAAGCGTCTCAGATTCACATGCAAATCATTGATCTGGTTTTCTGCAGTGCTGATTCTGCCCTTTTCCACAAGGATTCATGTTAATTCAGCTCCACCAACATTGGTTTCCTGTGGAGACTTCCTCGTCTCCAGGTCAAGTTCGTGCGCGGTTCTCTGAACCTCAGCCTCTTCCTTTCGAGGACTTTCTACTCCTTTCCCCACAGGCTTTGTCTTCTTGCTCCACCTGTTAAGCTTTTCTTCTGGTTGCTAGATTAAGTCATTTTCAGAAGCACGTCTTTCCTCCGAACTCTGCAAACATTTCATTCTCTCATTGAGCAATGCAAGTTATTGACTACCTATCCATTGCTGAGCACTGAGCCAGGTCTTTGGAGCAACCCAAGGTCAGCAGGTCTCTGTCTCCATAAATGATAGAACCAAGCTGGAAAACTAAGCAATTGAACAGGTGATTTTAATTGTGCTAAGTGCCATGAACGAGACATGTGCATGGCGTTATCAGAGCCCATAGTCGGGACATAGAGCCTGGCGTAGGACAGAAACAGAGCAAGGGAGAAGACCCTACCTTCTCCTATTTCTTATCGCCCACACTTGAGTTGACTTTTTCCCAACTTCAGTCACTCTCAATGAGCCATGATTGATCCAGGCCTCTTGTGGGTGACAAAGGGAATATTGAGCGCCCCGCAGTTCTTGTCAGCATCCACTTGGGTGTCATGCCAGTGCCCTTTCAGATCTACCGGCAGATGGCAGGCCAAGGGACACAGCATCTGGCCCAACCTGCAGAATGGAGGTATGGGTAGTTTCATGCCTGTCTACTGACATTGGACAAAGTCTTCTGTCCCCGCTGCTTTGCTTTTGATATCCTCAACTGTCCAAGTAAAACCAAGATCTAGTAGGCATTGCTTCTGGGACCTTTCTGGAGGATGTCGGTCTAGAGTGGACAAGTCTAACACATGACCCCTCTCAGGACAGGTCAACATGCATTTGGAGCAGAGTTTATGGGGAACTACAAAGTCATGGTGCCTGTCCACTGCCCTCTCCTCATTGGTAGAGGCAACCTGGGTGATGTAGAGAGCTGAGAAAGTCGGGGAGCTTCCCCAGCAGCACATCCACTAGAACGAGGTGTCCAGAGAACCCCAATAAATTGGAGTCTAAGTAATGGAAAACAAAAATCCATTTCTCAAAGGAGAAATGAAGTTTGGGCTAGTGGAGAAGGAGAATACAGCAAGGTTTCAAGGAGTTCAGATAACTCTTTAAACTTGTTAGGAATTACGAGTCTCTTGGAATGGAATACATCATTAATTCCCTAGCAGGCAGGTTAACAACTCGTTGGTGGAGAGATGGCCTCTTGAATTATTCTTGTAATGGAGTTCCCAGGTTAAAGTAGATCTCATTTAAGGTCAATCAATAGGCAATTTTATCCAGGCTTGGTGATTAAAAAGAAAACCATAAAGAAGTCCTGTGATAGTAATCATTTTGACTCAATCAGACCTTCCTTTGGACCTGGAAAGGACTAGAAGGGACACCATAGACCAAGGCAGGGGCTCCGGGGCCTATTTTCTATCACCTCAAGTGAGTGTAGCTCTTCCTCCCCTGTTAGCCAGACAGGTCAGTCCATGTCCCCAGGCAAGAAGAAGAAATTCAGGCTCCTTTCTTTTCTGGTACATGAGGCACACTGGAGTAATTCAAATTAACAGTGTAGATCCAGTTTATTTCTTGAATTCCCAATGATCGGTCACAGTGAATTAGTATGAGTCAGAATTTTCATTTGACAGAAGTGATTATATTAGGCTTCTGTGAGTCTCCAGGTCCCTCCGGCCCTCCTTCCTTATTAGAGGTAGCCTCGGGAAATCAGAAGAAAAGGAGAGCCCGGACTATGTATCTCAGTGATCCACCACTGACTTCGTTAGGAAATTAGGGGTAGATGAAGGTTTCCAGAAAATGAAATTGCTTTCAGGTCTTGAAGACTGATTCAAGTCCTTTCAAAAATGCATCCAGAAATTATAACATTTGAAGAAAAGGGGTTTCCTTTCCCTTCGTTCGTCTTCAGGAAGTCAAAGGAACCAACATTCTTTTTCTGAAATGTGAGTCCTTACGAGTGGAATATGTGACTTTCTTTACTTATATATATTTTTCTTTTCTTAATAGTGCAAGAGTTTTTCTAAAAGTATGTTTTACCTGATCCAGCATTTTGAGTTTATTAGACGAGCTTTTCCAAGTCCTGCTATTTATTTTCGCAGTCTGGCTTTTCACCAAGTCAGGAGAATGAAGAAGAAAGATCCTTGTTGCCATGTGGTTATTTTTAATAAATTGGACTTTAAAGGGGCTGCTGGTTGCCAGTTCACATACACACAGTCAAACTCTGCTGTAGTTTCCACATTAAAAAAGAAAAATCCTTGCTGTGAATCTAACAAAAAAAGCCTCGAATCACCCCTCGTTGCTTATCAAGAATCAAAATAGGAACAAGGAATGTTTGAAATAATGCAGAAATTGCACTAAGCGATGTGAATTTTCTACGTGGCAAGAGAATACATCATGTATTGTTGGGGGGAGGTGTATGCACAGGAATATATTTTTCAGATTGATATTCCCAGACAAGAAAATAATGATATTAGGCAGCTAAAAGCTGAATAATCCTCGATAGTTTTACTTTCCTAAAGGCCAGAGAAAATTTTGGTATTTCCTTTGGAGACAAGAATATCTTCTTGCGTGGCTTTAATTATTATTTCTCTTGAAAAGTTTTGCGATTGCTTTTGGATACATTTATTAAAATGATAGATGAGGAATAGAGACAAAGAAAAAAGAAGCCTAATTTCCAGTGTCTCTAAAATTTTCAGATCTCTACCAGCTTGGCGCTGGCTTTCAGAATAGCACTCAACTCTAGATCATTCTCAAGCAGCTCTCTGGAGCTGAGACCCATGTGAAAGTGTGTGCTTAAGTGCAAAACACACCCATCCACACTGGTAAACTTTATAGAAGCAGCATTTGAGAGGCTCGGCAAGAGGGCTGACAGCTGCGGGAATACCTACACGGAGCTCTGTGGAGTAACTGGCTTTCTCTCCTTGTGTGGGTCTTACAGACCTTGACAGCTGAGAAGTACGTCTTTAACATTCTTCTGGCCTAGAAGAAGGTATTATATATACGTGAATACAACACTGTGTTTTATTTTCCAACTCTGCCAAGATTCAATCTATGGGTATTGAATATCCACCCAAAGAACGCTGGACTACTACAGCATACGAACAAAGGAGGCAGGGAGAAGCCATAAACTGCATTCTCTCTTCAACTCTGAGAGCAGTAAAATCTCGGCCCTGCCCTGTTTGCGCTGGAATTCTGACTGCTGAGCAGAGACCAGGGAGAAAGTTCGATTGAATCTCAATTATAAGAGATGTAAGTGAATGGGTGCTTTTATTACATTTATGGACTTTGGTCTTTTATATGATTTACTTAATTCTGTTACTAAAGAGAAAATTCTTTTTTTTCCTAAATTCAGCTATAAGAGCCTAAAGAGGTTTGAGTAGTGGCAAGCTGTAATAAATCATTTTAAAAGGGAAAACAGTTTCACAAAAGTAAATCAGAGTCATCTCACTCTCACTCCCTCAGAACTTGAGTTTCCATTACTTTCAGGAGGTTTTTCAACTTCAAGATGAATAGACTAACCAGAAAGTAATTTATTTGAGTTTAAAGTTGGCCATATGAGCGCATACAGAATAGGGAACTTAATACTGCTTATGGTGATGGCTTCCTCCATTCAGCCTGTAAAGAGTTAGCATCTGGATGACCAAATTGCCAAGGGAATTGAGGCTCCGCAATGCTTAGAGGATTAGGGGTTAGTTTCCAAAACAGTCGCCCAATCAACAGAATGGACCTGGGAGACTGCTGTGTGGCTGCCCAAGGGTGACAGAATATAATGTCTACTATGTAAAGGAAGAACTAAAGTGGCCAGAAGCTGTCACCAGAAAGACATCATGTTCATCCTTTGCCCGAGGAGCTGTAACATACTTTAAAGGCTTCCTGTTAGTTTCCATTTAAAACTCAAACGCTTTAGCCTGGCCCTCATTTCTTCTAACAGTGTACTCAGTCTCCCTTGTCTGTGCTTTTACAAACGGCTTCTCCTTCCTGTATTTTGTGACTCGGTTCAAGGTTCCCTGTCTTCCCCGACCCATCTCATCTTTGATTTTCTTCTTTCACTTTCCTGTAGCACCTTGAGCTCATAGGTACATCAACCATTCCCAGGGTACCTTCATCCCCCCAACTCATTCACAATCTTCCAGCTCAAGGGCCATCTCCTCCATCTCTGTATTTTTCATGCAGGGCTGAATGCTGTCCACTCACCAGCCCAGACCATTCTGCACCCCTCTCCTGCCAGCTCCGGACCTGGCTGGAGCTTCATGCAGGCTAACTGTCCTACCTTTCTAGTTGGGTGAGGCTCATGATCCATTGCATGTATTTTATGAAACTCAAACATGCCAAATTGGACTGTGTTCTGGCGTCTTGTCGGGAAGGTACAGATGAAACATTAAAGGTGGAGGGTGAGAAGAGAACTCAGTGAATTTATTCTTCTGGCTCCCCATGGCAAAAGTCCCTTCCTTAAACATTCTGCAATTAACTTTAATGACTACACCATTGCTTTCCCGCCAAGACCCTGACCAGTCCGTCACCAAGCAGAGTCGCCAGCAAATCACAGACATCCATACATACTTGATGAGTATATTTAATAAAATTATGTGCTTAAGATGACACCCAAGTGGGCACTGGATGACTAGAGTTCGGAACCCCAGCTCTAGCTCTGTCAGGTTGTGTGAGTTTAGGGGATCCTTGGAAAACTCCTCCCCACAGTTTTTTGCAAACATAAAAGGAGGCTTAAATGCACAGACCTGGGAGGCCCCTTCTGCAGGTCTCTCCACTGTCTTGCACACCTCGCTTCTGCAACGGGTGCTCACTGTCACCCTCCACCCAGTCCCGGGAAGGGAGGAGGCCACCTTGAGGCCCTGCTTTGGGATCAATTCCTCCCGAGCTGGAAGGTATTGATCCCCTGACACAGCTGCCTGGCCTTTCTCTCTGTAAGGAGCCTGGAGGCTCGGGGACTGTGCACAAAGGTAGTATTTCTGAATAACAATGACACATCGTCCCATTATTGATTGTTCTGCAGTCTAACTGGGTTAGCCTGGTGCTCATCTCAGGCCCCTCCATCTTCCTCGCCCAGAGTACCCCAGGCCTTTAAAGAGGGAGGGGCCCTGTAGAAAAGAGGGGTTCTTTTATTTAATATGAAGTTGTACAGCTCCCAGCCGATTACATTTTTATTTCCTTTTGAGCACGGCAAATGGATCATGGCAACAGGCCTGGCGGTTACCCTGGCTCGGGCCCCAGATAGTTGGGATCCAGGTCCGTCCTTGCCAGCCCGTCTTGAAGGGCCCGCTGAGCTGAGGCAGCCACTCAGCCTGCTCCGGGGCCCAGCCGACTCTCCCAGCGGGCAGCGGCCCGGCCACGGCACTCTTCAAGGCACATGGAAATATTTTCAAATGAATTTCTTTTAAACTCAGAAGAAAAGTGAATAGATAATGAAGACTATGTAATCATGAGCCCAATTGCACCATACACTCTGATGTCAATTCCTTTTAGATCAGAATTGCAAAAAAACGAAATACTTACCAATGGAACTAACAAAGTGTAAGACTTCTACATTAAAAACTATAAAATATATTTTAAATTAAATAAGATTAAAATCAATGGAAATACTCTCTGATGGTTATGGATCAGAAGGCTTAATAGTATTAAAAGGCAATACTTAACAAACTGATTTACAGATTCGACACAGTCGAAATCTCATCTATGATCAATCTAAACAGTGGAATATTACTCAGCCACGAAAAGCAATGAAGTTGTTCTGATCTGAACTACATCATGTGTAAACCTGGAAAACATTATGCTAAGTGAAAGAAGTCAGTCACAAAAGGAATCGTGTTGTCTAGTTCCATTTATAGGATCTATTCATAAGTGAAGTCCATAGAAACAAGAAGCTGATTAAGGGTCCAGGGACTAGGGGAGGGGAGAAGGGAGAGAGAGTACTAATGGAAACTAGTTTCTTTGGTGAGTGATGAGAAAGTTCTGAAATTAGATAGAAGGTGTATTAAAAACTCCTGAACTGTAAATTTAAAAAAGGGTGAATTATATGGTGTGTGAATTCCACCGTTGTTACCCTTTCAATTCCCCCTAGGAATTCCTGTCGGGGCTCTGTTGCTAAAGTAAATGAAATCTGTACTCTTCCCCTCCATCCCTCCATGACCTTTCCATCCTGGGGAGTCTGGACATATTCCTTCATTCATTGATACAATCATTCATTCGTGTCCAGCGTAGTAACTGAATCATGTTCTGTGCTGGGCCCTCAGGAAACAAACTGGAAGAAGCTAGACCTGTCTGGTTGCTGGCCTCAGAGAACTGACAACCCAACACGTATGCTCTTAGAACTAAATTCAGAATCTCCATGTTTTAGGCCACCTCTTCTGGGGAAGGCGCAGAAGTGTCAGGGATATAGAATCGACTAGCTTTTCTGATTAGAGTTCTGCACTCAGTATCTGATAGACCCCATCAAACTGGGACCTGTTGGCAAAAGATCAGCTCACCGTGGTTACCTTTTGTACTTCCTACATTGGAGTTGAGGGCTCTTGAAGGGCAGGGGGAAGACCCCTAACATCCACTGTGCCTCCCGGCACGTCCTGGGCACTGTGCAATAGTCACAACACCCCAGTGAGGGAGGTTGCTGCAGCAGCAGAGGTGAAATGGCCAGCGTTGCCAGACACTGTGTGCTGAGACCACAGGGAGGCTTTTGCAAGCTCCATCTCTTTCCATCCGCCCAGCAACTTTACGATGCCTGCTTTATAGACCCCTTCCGGGAGAGTTGCCCAATGACACAGTTAATGAGTTGAGCAGCCACCTCGCTTCCCAACCCATGAGCATGCTCCTTGCCTGGCCGCTCGCTGGTTCCACCTTCAGAATGCCTAAACACCTTCACATCCCCAGGAATGAATCCCTAATGCAGCTCACAGGTCCTGAGCCAGACACGTAGAACACTAGGGGTTCATATTTCTCACTATGTGTGTTCTTGCCTCCACTGTCTCCTCTGGAAATGGGTCAAAGACAATACAAATCTCGGAGACGAGGGATGAAGATTAAATGAGCTGATTGCTTAAAGTGCTTAGAGCAGGGCCTGATTATACTAGACGATTAACAACCACAAGCCCTGATCCCACATCAACAGCAATGACACTGCGTCCACCTGGCAATCATTTTACAGATTCCAGGGACTACACAGGGCAAGTAGCATCCCCCATATCCAACCTTTCTAGCCCCTTACGCAAGCAGAGTTATTGTTCCCATTCCAGAGGACAGAGTCACAAAAGCCAAGACACAAGCCAGATGAGACGAATCTATGCCAAAGGCCTCCCTTTAGGGCCAGGACCCATCGCATTCCCGAGGCCTCAGAATGGCCCTTCTCGAAAGACCTCTCGCCAAGTCTGATCACATCGTAGCATCTGAACAATCCCAATGCTTGGGGGTGAGCTGTGATCTGGGCCAGAAGGAGGGTGAGGCATGCCAGGCACCAGGGTGAAAAATGTATGGGGACCATCATTCTCGGACACATTCAAGTTCGAGGCCAGCACCTGAGACTGAGTTCCCGCTCAACTCATCCCAGGCCCTAATCTCCAGTCAGGAAATCCCAGACCTTGTCACAGTGAGGATACGCTGTCTGTGTATGTTGGGGACAAGATTCCCATGTCCCTGGGCTGCAAAATGGAGACTCAGGGGTGATATAAAAGGGAGGCTGGCGCTGGCCAAATTCATCATCGACTTAAAGCTGGAGGAGACAAGTTTGAGGGCCAGTGGCCCCGAGTTAGAAAAGATAGAATTCATGGAAGCAGGGGCAGCCATCTTATCGAGGATCAACGGCAAGTGTTTTGTTCCTGGGGAAAGAAGTCACTGAGTGACTGTTTCCAACAGGAGAGTTCTAGCTAGAAACCAAATCCAGAAGGGAAGTCAGAGAAGATGCATCACAGAGGGAGGGTGAGAGCAACTCCCACACCAAGGAAACCTGATCTGGGCTGAGGAAGATGTGTGGGAATAGAAGCTTGTCACAGGCAAAGGCCTTCCTCAGGGAAGAGGCTCCAGCAGCCACCTTCCTGTTGAAGCTCCGAATTCATGGAACACTCTGCAATCACTTGGGGCAGCTTTTAAAAATCCCTGCATTCTTTGCAAACCTCGATCAAGATTTTCTCACTCCAAGTAGCAAGGTTTCTGATGATCTTCTCCCTAATGGCCAAGCTCTCGGTTAGGGAGACACCAGTAAAGAAGCGTCTCATGTTCTTCTTGAATTAACTGGAAATCTTTGCATTGCAAGTGAGAGAAGACCTTCAAATAAGATGGGCAGAAAGGAGGTCCGATTAGACGATTACCCAGTGTCCCTTAGCATGTAAGGGCAGTGAGAAACTGAGAGCTCAGTGGGGAACTCAGGATGTCTGCTCTTCCTTCCCCTGCTTTCTGATTCTCTTTCTATAAAAGGATCCTTCTGCTTTGTTGCCCACTTGGTGAGAAACGGCCACCTCCAATTGCTCCCTCCTTTAAATCTGTCCCACTCCCCAGAACAGCCTTACTGAGAGAAATCTCTTGGTCCCATTTCCTCACTCCCAGCTTGGATTGGAAGCCATCCCTGAAACCAATCAGCATGGCCAGGAGGTGACTCTAAGTAGGGCTCCTCCCCTTCTGAGCAAGTGGCTGGCAGGACAAGGGGGCAGGTCCTGGAGACGAGCCCTGGCCGCCAACGGGAGTCAGCTGCACTTGCTCTTTTTAGGGCATGTGACCTTAACCACAATTTTATGGTGACATTGACTAAAGCAAAAAAACCATGAACCTGAACAATCAAGCATGGACAAGGGTTGAATACATGATGTGGTAGGCAAGCTAGACACAAAAGGATATACACTGTATGATTCCACATATATGAGGTGCTGCGATTGTCCCTTTGCAAAGTCAAAAAACAGAGCCATAGTGGCGAGGGGACTTGCCAAGGGGTGGGACAGGCGAGGAGTTATTTTATGGGTACAGAGTTTTCCTTTCAGATGATGAAGTTCTGGACATGGATGGTGATGATGATCGTAGCACAACAGGAAAATACTTAATGCCATGCTTGAAACTGGTTGAAGTGCTATATTTTATGTTGGGTATATTTTATCTCCATAAATGCCACACAGTGCTGTGAATTAGGGGACTCTCAAAGGTAGTCCTCAGGGACGGCACAGATCCCCTTTCCTCTGTCTGGGCCCCTTGGCAGGTCGTCTCTCTTCTTCCCCGCAGGAACCCCTAATCCTCAGGCCCCGCCTGATCTAACCTGCCCTGGCTAAGCCCTGCTCCACTGCCCGGGTAGACTCCCTCCACTCTTTCTTTGTTTCTACGGCAGTAATATGGCATGTGGTGATATTAGTATTTATCGCATGCCATGAACATCTCACATACATTTGTCTGCCCCACCGGCCTGCAAACTCCAAGCAGCACAATGAGGCTTGTATAACGTGGTAGTTCTCAGGGGGACAGACTCTAGAGCCCCAAACTTCAGTGCTGCCGTGCACTCACCATGGGAGCGACCTCAGAGAAAACACTCTGTGTGCCTTGGTGTCTTCTGCTGCAGATGTGGGGATAATGATCACCCTCACCCGTACAGTTACTGTGAGGACTGAGTCAGGGAACCTACACCCGGTTTGGTACATGTTCCTGACGCATCAGGGCTCAGTAAATTGTACCTCTTGTTATTATCACTCACTGTCAAACACTGCAGCAGGGACACTGCAGCAACTCAGTAGATGAACAATAGAAGTAAAGAAATAAAACTGTGCCTGTGCATACACATCGGTAGTCATGACCAAAGCAAGCAGAAATAAGATTAAACAGGAAAAGATACACTGGCTGCCTATTACACTTGACAGTGGCCTCAGTTTTCCAAAGGGGCTGTGTGGATTGTTTCGAGCGGTGGATCGGGAAATGTTGGGCCAAGCCCTGTTGAGAACATCAGGGAAAGTTAACTCACCATCCCTCCAAGGCACATCTGCACAAACCCGGTACCCAGAGCATCCCTTTCGGAATGTAGATTTTTATCCCACGTAGCTGCTATATCCTTTGGCTGCGGAGAACAGATTGGTGCTTAAATATGTACATTGCGTTTAGACTTCCCCAGAGAAAACGATCAATGAAGCCCTTGTTTGTTTGCAGAGCATGAGTTTAATTGTGGGCTAGGCCCTCATTTTTACCCCCACATCCCTTGCTTTCTGGACCTTGCTGCTGTGTAAGATTCCTCTCTGAACCCCACTTATTTTCATTTTGAGCCATTCTGACTTTGGGGCCTGTAATGATGCTGAAAAACATTCTCCTGCGGTAGAATGGAGGCTTTGTTTCCTATCACTAGCGTCCATCTTGGTGGAATGACTCCCAACAGCTGCTGCGAGAAGTGAAATCTGATAGAAACAGAGTCTGCATAGATATAAACATAAACATTAGTTTCTATGGAAACAAAAATTGCCGAGCAATGGCTGCAAGGCCTGAGAGCCTGTATTCCAAGAATCAAATGCTAAATATATAGTCTGCGCATCCGCCAGGGATCACACCAACAGCACAGAATTCTTTTTGAGAGCATATAGAATTTTGGCTAAAATGGTCACTACCTAGCAGGATCGATACAGGGAAGGGCAGTCCTTTCCGCCCCAAATTGAAACCATATTTCTTTCCTTAACTGAAAGCCTCAAGGCAGTGAAGGGAGCTTTGATGGAACTCAGTCAACAGCCATATGCATGCGCACTTCACTGTGGTGTCCAATAAAATCTCTGAAGGCTGATAAATGTTTGAAGCCCCAGTACTCAGAGAAAACTGTTCCAAGACTCCCTGCAAAGGGACCTGATTCCTGTGACCCCCATTCCGTGACTCCCTCAGGGCTGCCCACCTCCCTACCCTCCCATCATCACAAGAGTCCCTGAAGTGGTCATTATTCCTGAGGTTGAAGGGCTTCAGCTTAAACAATGTTGGAAATATCACCCTAGGAAGGCCCCGTGATGTTCATACACAGTCGCCGGGTTGAACAAGGTGATGGTTACGCACACCATGTTGGATGTGTTGGACTTCAAGGGTCCCTGAGACAGCCAACAAGAGCCAGCACATCTGTTCCAGTTGCTCCTGCTGTGTAACAAATTAGCCAAAGCATCATGGCTTAAAAGAAACTTTACATTCATCTCATGGATGAGTCTGTGGATCCAGAGTTCAGCAAGTATGGTGAGGGGAATAGCTCATCTTGGCATTGTATCAGGGGCTCCGCTGAAAAGACGCAACATTTGGAGGTGACTTCTGTCTAGGTAATGGGATGACTGGGGTTGGAGACACCTGCAAGGGCCACGTGTCTAGAAATCGGGATAGAGGAAGGTGGGATTTCAAGACAGTCCCAACCCCAATTGGATGAAGCCTCCATGTGCAGGGAAGGGAATGGTTGGAGGCCACCCTCCTTCATATTACCACCAGGTAACCTTAATAGTACACGCATAACAAGAATTATCGTACACCCCTTCACTGAGCTGTCGCTGCCTTCCAGCCACAATATAAGTTTTTAACACAGACGATCTTGTTGACTGCTCCCAACAAAGCTATGGGTCACTGTTATTCTCCTAGTCTCGGTTGAGCAGAATGTGAAGCTCAGGGGGCCAAACCACCTGTCCAAGTTAGTCGGTAGAGCTGAGATTTAAATCTAAATCCATCTCCTTCGGAATCTCTGCTCTCTCACCCCACCTACTCACTGCCATGGTCCACTCCGGGCAGCTTTGTCAAGTATAGACCAGCTTGACAACACACCTGTGCTACAGGTGAGATCTTTATAGCCAGGTGATGGGCTGGGTGTAGAGAGATGAGAAAGGGCGCCTTCTGCTTTACTAGCCTGGATCATCCTGGTAGATGGAGGTTTTAAAAAACATAGAAAAGGATCAGATTGTGGGCCAGGACAGACAGAGTCTGGGTGTCATTTGGACATGTTGAACTTCAGGTACCTTTGAGACAGGCAAGGAGAGACAGCCCACCTGTTCTAGTTCCTACAGCTGTGTGAACGCTTACCCCCATACTTAGAGGCTTAAAAGGACCTTTTCGTTATATTCCTGGATGCTAAGGGTCAGGAGCTCAGACAAGACAGTGGGGATAGCTTGTCCCTGCTTTGTAATGTCTAGGACCTCAGCTGGGAAGATGCATCGTCTGGAGGAGAGTCATAGCTGTGTGATTTGATGAATGAGGGCGGGAGACCCCTGGATGTGTCCCGTGCCCGAAGGCTAATGCTGACAGGGACCTCGCCTGGAGCTACCAACTGGAACACCAGCATGCGGTCTCTCCAGGTGCCTTGGGCTTCCTCGCAGCGTGGTGTACTCATAATGACCAGACTTACGCAACAACCCGGTCTCCAAGTCACAAGTAAAACCTTTCATGACCCAAAGTCAGTAACAGTTCCACTTCCACAGTCTTCTGTTAGTCCCAAGTGAGTTGTTAAAGCCGTCCTGGATTCAAGGGGAGGAAACCTTCATCCTGCACCTCTCAGGGCAGGATGAGAACTTCTGAGTATGCTTCAACATTGCATACTAAAGTTAAAAATATAAAATTAACTACAGATGTGCCCAAAGACTTTATTAAAACAATTTCAGACTTTAAGAGAAAATCCTGTGCTGGATGGATCATGATTTGTGGACCGCATTAGAACTGGAACCTACTAAATTGCCTGGTCTCAACAGTTCTCCCCACTTGCCAACAAACCTATATGATGTCTGCGGTTACCATCGAAGGAGGGAGTAAAGGACTCAGGTGTCCAGCATGCATCATCCCACATTTATAGAGCGCACTTAAAGCCCAAAATAAGATTAATTGCATCTGTTCTTTAGACCTCTGCCATTCTCCCTGCATAGTTTGAGAATATCTCGGCCTTAATAGTTACCATGGTAACAGCAACATCTGTTGCACATCCAGCCTGGTGGATATTTAAGGAGCAGAACCTGATCAGACAGGAACAGGTCCTGTCCTGGGTGCAACCAAGGAGACTAGAAAGAGCTTTTCCAGTTCAACATCTGCCTGTCGTATCTTCTAAGACCATAGGCAGCACAGAGCTGTGCAAACAGAACAGAGGGCTGATTGGAAGCCGTGGACATTTGGTGCGAAGATCACAGAAAATAGGTTACCAAGGCAGCGAGGAAGGAGAGGTCGGCAGAGAGATAACCACGGTGTGCGAAGGGTTTAAACAGACTCGGACACACCGAGTAGCACGAAGGCCTTCCAGACAGCCCTACGTCATGGACGAATCCAGCTATTGCTTGTTAAAGCTAACTGTGCACCAAGTTAAAGCTACACTATGACTTGCACAAATCGCTGCATTTCATTTTACACCATATTCCTCATGTGTAGTGTAACTACCATTGTGTGTGTGTGTGTGCGTGTATCTCTATAGACAGAAATAGAGGCTTGCTGAGGAAGTGCTGGGATTCAAGTTTAGAACTTTCTACTGCCCCAGTTTAAGGTCTTTCCAGTCACCGAGGTGCCACATCCGTGATGAGTGAAGATGTGACCCAGTTCACCAAATGGCTAAAAGTGCCTTGAGTTTTACATGTGTAAGGCCTCCTTGCATTCTGGGAAAGGTCTGACGTTAAAGAGCATCCAGGAGCCTGAGGGTCATGGGAAAGAGACCAGGCTTTATTCTAAGAGTGAAGGAACAAATCTCAGTTCATTCACAAATTATTCCCTGAACGTCCTTCAGGAACCAGACCCGGTCGGACCCTGGAGCCTCGGCAGTAACAAGACAGACACAGCCCTGCTCGCCTTCCCCTAGAAGAAGGCAAATAAGCAGCCCAAAAGTGGATATAGACTCGCTTTACAAAGGAAATAAGAGAGCGATGTTCTAAAGAGCTCGAAGGGCTGGGGACAGGGTCCTTTTGGGCTGGGATGAACGAGGAGTTGCTTGAGCTGAGACCTGAAGAGCAAGAAAGGACAAGCCATCCAAAGAGCCGAAAGAACATTCCAGGCAAAGAAGTCATCGGTCCAGTGGCTCAGAAGTTGGAAAGGGCTTGGGGTACTGGAGGCCAATGCTGTGGTGGCAACTGAGAGGGGCTGGGGTGTGAAGTGAAGTTAGAAAATAAGCAGGTGCCAAGTCACAGCCTCCTAAGTAGGGTTGCCAAATAAAATTTAAGATCCCAGTCACACTGAATGTTGGATAACAGCAAATATCTTTGGGATATAAGAATCTCCCAAATATGCAGAGGACCTACTTACACTTTTTTAAAAATCCCATTGTTAAAATATATCATGTACAGGTACAAATCCCCTATGATGAATGTTATCACTATGTACATCTAAAATGTACCATTCAAATAATTTTTTAAAAAAATCCCATTGTTTATCTATGCATCCTGCATTTTTATTTGCTAAATTTGGCAATCTTGTGCACGGAGCCCTCAAGAATCAAGTCTAAGAACAGTGAAATGTCATCAAAGGACTTTAAGCAAGAAGTGACATGACTCATTTACATTTTGTAAATATTATTCTGGCTGATGTGTGGAAAGCAGACCATGGGGGAGTAAGAGAAGAAGCAGGAGAGACATACTGTAGAGGATCCAAGAGATGCTGGTGGCTTGGAGGAGGGGTGGCTGAATAGATGGATTCAGATATACACAGCATGTGGGTCCAACAGAGCTTGAAATGGATTGAGAGATGTAGAGGGAGGGAAATTAGATGATCTTCAACTAGAAGAGCAAATAGCTGTCTGCTTTCAACATCTGGGGAAGCTTCTTAGATGTAGAAGATGACTTTACTAGACCGAGAGGTCTCTTTGGAGGACTAGACATATAGCTATATTAGTGGTCTTTGGTGGCCTTGCTCAATTCTGTACCCTTGGCCAACACCCAAAACTTGACTTTTAACATTTTTAATCAAACGCTATGTGCCTTTGTGATTTACAGTTCTTTGGGGGACATCCCGGTTTCCATGTTACATGTGATATTCATTCCCACTTGCTCTGGTGGAAGCCAAAAATAGCAGGCATCTGGGACTCTAGATTTTTCCATTCGTCAAGCCAATTTTGAAAGATGAGGTTGCTTTAAGTCTGAGCTACAACAACCTTCGCCCAAGAGAGACGCAACAGTTCATTAGGTCCTTGTGGGCTTAACTAAAAGAGACACATCTTGGAGCCAAGAAGAACCTACGAGCTGAACACAGCCATCTACTGCCAGCACCAAACACTTTGGGGAGCAGAAACTAGTAAAAAAAAGAGCCGGGGGAAAGAATTTAGGGAACAAATTCTAAATATGGCAGAACGAAACAAAGAAGCACTGTGTTCTACTAGTCTGTGTGTTGCTTTCAAGACACTATCCCTACTGTATGTGCTCACAAAAGCTAAAGGAGTAACCACAACACATTTGTCATTCACTGGGCAGAATTATTTTGGCAAGAAATCTATGCCCCGAATACATTAGACTAAACTGACAACATATTCTAAAAAAATGTCGATTTTTTTTCAAAGCTGGTAGGTGCTTACACAACCATGTCGGGCTGAGGGACTGATAATGATATCATTATAAGTGTATCTAATATTTTTGGATAAATAGTAAACGATCCACAGAGTCGGGACTTCTTAAGTCGGAGCGGAAACCAGCAGCTTCAACCATCACATATTGAAAGCCGGACTAGGGGAGGCTGATTTCACTCTGGGCTCCTGAAGTAGAATTCATAGTGTTCTGGGTGAAAAGCTGCATTCGACATAAATAAATGCATTCGTCTAAACACTAGAATCTCTAAAGACTGAAACAAAGATACTTATCCTCCGGCATAACTCCGGCAGCTGGAGGAGGCTGCAGAGAACCATCTCAGGGGGTGACAGGGGAGGTCAGGATGGAATTCTCTCCCGGAAAAACAAGGTGGAGGGTGCTCAGCCTTTTTCCCTGTTGGTGCAAATATGTACGGGCATCAAACTTTCATCTCTGATGCTACAGGAGTCCTGAGTGTGTTTCTCCTCAGGCATTCACTTTGACACTAGACCACGGGATGACGTGTGAGCTCAGGGGCAAGAAAAGGCAGTTCGTCTGGGACAGCTCCTGTGGCCGCATGCTGGTGTGGAGGGACAGTGTGGGTTTCTGTCAAACTGATGCTTTAGGGCAGGTTTCTCGACCTCGGTTCTATTGACTTCCGGGGCTGGATCAGTCTCTGACGGGGAAGACTGTGTGATGTACTGTAGGATAGGTACAAGGTTAGGCATCCCTGGCTTTACCCAGAGGATGCAGGAGCACTTCCCACACACCAGGACAACCAAAAATGTGCCCCGGCTGGCAGGGAGGACGCTCATCTGAAAACCACTGAACTAGGCTGTGTGGGGAGATTCAGGACATTGAACTACGAGCTTGGTGTAAATCCACCAACTCAAGAAAGGCACAACCATCAGCTCCCACCCCAGTTTCACAGGTGAGAAAATAAAGTTCTGAAAACATGAAGTCTCACACCCAACGTCACAAAGCTAGCTAGAGCCACTGTCGGCCGCCCCTCCACCACTCAGGGACACATTCTTAGCCCAGGTATGACCTAAAGTGAAGATTAAATGACACAGAAGGCTGTCTTGTTCCTATTCATAGCAAGACTTGCAAAGAGGTGCAGGTTTATTCAGCTTAGACCTCAGAGGGCCCACTCTTCCCAGGTGCATGGGTCTCCTGCACAGAGAAGCCCCCTACGTCTCGTTCTTTGGCCTGAAAACCTGCAAGGGTGGAATGCAGCCCTCGCCAGGGTGTCTTCTTCATCAGTTCAAGGAGCTCTGAAATATCACAAAGATCTCATCAAAGATCTCCATCTCCTTTGGGTCCCCAGCTCATTATCCACAGCGCGGCAAAGCCAGCCTCCGCGGGGACATCTCCAGATACACTTCTTTGGCCTTTCCCATATCCAATTTTTTCTGCTTAGCAAAAGGAGTACTGATGTTAACCATCTTCTCCTCTGGGCTTTGTCTATCCTATTGTCTTACACCTTTGTGTCCGCCAGCCCCTCTTCTCTCATCTTTGTCTGGGAGGTTTCTCTGACTCCCACAGTCAAAAGAAGCACTGGGGAAACATTGCTCCAGTTACCCAGAAATCCTCATTCTTTTGTTGCCATGCTTCTGTTTAAACCTGGCCCCGACTCCCTGGGTGGCTGGGAACAGGAGCCACGTTCATAATCCCCAGTCACAAAACCCAACAGGCCTGTGTTGTGTGCTCAAGTGTTTTCAACTAATGAGTGGCCAAGCTGAAGAATGAGAAGCCACTAGGTCTAGTTTTTCTTTCTTTCTCATACGCAGCAGAAGGTGAAAGAGAACCAGGTCCGTGAAAAGAAAGATCCTAAGTCTGTTTATTGAGTCCTGGGGAACAAAAGAGAAACCTTAGTCCTCAATGCGGAATATTTTCTATGACCAAATATTGAAAACATATAATAGTAAGCATTTTAAAATAGACACCTTATTTCAACTTTACATCCGAAAATGATGCTGTTATGCAGGGTAATTACATAATAAATTTGTTAGGGGAATATAAAGCAATAAAAATGGTGGTAATGGTTTGTCATTTAATAGCTGAATTGTAAATGAGTTTTTCAGCATTAATGTAGCAGGTTGCTACAATTAGGGGATCATTCTTAGGGGTGTCTTTAATTTCTAAAAAAAATGTTTCTGAGGTTCAGTGTCATTAATTTCCTTGTTTGTAGATGCTACATATTTAACCATTTGAAGTCAGAGGATGTTGAGGATTTTGAGATTTAGAGCCAGCTGTGCGCATAACCCCACGGAGGGCATCAGGGAAGCATCTTGGTCAACTGCTAGCGGGGTCGATGTAGCATAAACGTGTGGTATTGCTACCAACACTTGAACGTCACATAGTCTTTACAAGTGGCTTTGTCTTCCGGAACCGCATTCGTAAGACAGAACTGATGAACCAACCCGCTGGACAGGGTTGCTGTGCTATTAGAGGTATTGCTTTGTATCCATGACCTCTCAGGTGACATATCTAAAAGACTCAGTGAAGTCCCTGGCACTCAGCGTAAGCTACGGAAACGGTAATGCTGGCTTTCGAAGATGCCCTCACTCATAGGGTCTCCTGTTCCGCTTTGATCTTCCTCCCTTCTTTTTATCTTTTTTTTTTTTTTATCCCATACTATACTCCATTTCCAAACCAGTATCCCCATCTGTCCAGTATTCTAGAAGGGATAAAAATTAGGAAAACAGATTTTCACCAAATCCAGCTGACACAAGGCCAATACCCAATTCCCTTTCCTGCCAAGGAAATACGGAAAACAAACACTTAACAAACTTGCACCGAGAACTCTCTCCTATGTGATCTTGCTTAATCCCTAAAGCACTCTAAGGAGCTCATATCGCCCCCTGTGTTCAGATGAGAGATCCGATGAGTTTGAACTTTTCCAGTGTTCCTGGGCTGAAAGACGGGACAGTTGGGATTCCAATCCAATCTTGTCCATTGGGACCACACCCTCACACTGCAAGACACGTCCCCGAGCGCCTGGTATGTGCACGGCAGAGTGGGTGTTGCAGGTGAACTGGGAGTACAGCCTGTCCACAGGGGACTCAGACATGGCACAGCTTTCATCCCCACTGCATACAGGAACAAGACATGCCCAGAAATGAAGCACCAGAGAAACTCCAATACAAGATCTGGCTTCTGCCTCCCTCTGTCGCCTATTCTATCATCCCTTCCTCTCTGGGCTTCTGTACTCTAACCCTCTTTCCAGCCCTCACCTGCACCAAGTGTACTCCTACCCTGGGGCCTTTGCCCGGGGCCCACATCCTCCTAGCTCTTCTTGACTCTTTATTTTAAAGTGTGGGCCTTACTTCCTCACAAGGCCTTCGCTGACCCCTTATCCAAAGGGCTCCTCTTTCCACCAGCAGTCACTCTACCATCCTGCTTTATTTTCTTCCAAGCAGTTGTCTCCCATATCTGAAATGCTGCTACACACGGACTTTCATGGTGAGAAAATGCAACAAGCAAAATCTGTTTTACAAATCATTTGCATTCTCTCAGAAGTAAGAAATCCACTTGTAGTGGTCATCTGTTGTTTTGCCTGTCAAGCATCCATTCACTATTTCTCTGCTAACAGAACATCAGTTTGACATCAGAGAAGGGTTCTTCTCCTCAGCAGATCATAGTGGTTTAGCTGGATTGACCCCACCACTGAGAGGCACATGACTCAGGCCTGGCCAATCAGTGTTTGCCATTCCCCTGACCACAGTGATTGGTTCAGCGATGAGCATGTGACCTAAGGCAGGTCAGTGAGCCTCCATTCTGTGTATTTATGCAAATTTTTAGGAAGCAGAGCTCTTTTTTGTGGGAGTGGCCTAACTGGTAGAAAACAGGATAAGCAAGTCTACCTTCCTGCTCACTCAGTGGGTTTTGGTCCACTAAACCTCTTTCTGGAATACAAGTCAGCTGCCACCGCCGCCGCCGCCGCCGCTGCTATTAGTAGCAATTATCTTGCCAACAGAAAGGAGGGCAATACCGATGAAAATCAGGTAGAAAGATGGCAAGAGGGAAGAGGGAATGAAGTTATGGAAGCAGCTTCTAGATCCAGCCACACCTAAAGCTAAGGTACCTCTAGACTTTTCAGTTAGTGAGCCAATAAAAATCCATCTTTCTTACTCACTTTGTTTGAATCATCTGCAACCAAAAAGCGAACATGGGAAGCAAAGTGATAATAAGAAGTCTGGAACTCATGCCTGGCTCACAGTATGAGTTTAAGCTCTTCTAGTCCTGTGTATAGACAACATGTTGGGCTCCAACCACGAGAAACACCTTAAAGCAAAAGCTGGAAATATTTGGGTAGAAGAGAACATTTGTTTATCTTCCAGCTCAGACAGTGGCTGTGCAATTCTAATCTCTTTTTAAAGGGCAGTTTCTTGGAACTGGATCCAGCTAAAATTCCACGCCCAGATGGCTGCCAAGGGGAACATCATCCAGTTATTATTTTTCAACAGTGGCAAAGTAGATAGAAGGCACCACGTCTTCTCATAACCATAAAACAAAGACAAAGAATGCAGACTGTCAGGCTGCAAGTGTGTGCTCAGGCCCTAGGGACAATGCAAGGGAAGAAGAGGCGAGGAAATGGATGGAATGTTGCCAAGTACCTACCGTGTGTCCCAGAACTAGTGTTGAATGTTTCACATCATTTAGCCTACTATTTGGGGTCAGAGTTCTGGGGCCAAGTCCAATGTGTTAGTCAGCTTTCTGCTACTATAACATGTACCTAAGACAATCAACTTACAAAGAGAAAAGGTTTATTTTGGATCACTATTTTGGAGGTTCCAGCCCACATTTAGTTGGTCCAGGAGTTTGGGGCTTATGATAAAGCAGCACACCATGA
This sequence comes from Hystrix cristata, assembly GCA_004026905.1. NCBI lineage: Eukaryota > Metazoa > Chordata > Mammalia > Rodentia > Hystricidae > Hystrix > Hystrix cristata. The sequence goes on from PVJO010002599.1 coordinate 80,636, forward strand.
CAGGCAAAACTATTTTCCCCGTGGCTGGGAAGCAACAGAAGGGAAAGGGAAGGGCCCAGGCCCTCATAATCCCCTTCAAAGACACACCTCCCAACAACCTACAGACCTTCCTCTAGGCCCTTTTAGGTTCTGTCATCTCACAGCATCACACTGAAGGCCAAGCTTTTAACTCATGGTACCTTGGGGGACATTTAAGATCCAAAACATAGCAGCTAAGATCTGCCACTGACTGGCCACAGACACCGGATGAGCAACTTAGCCACTATGGCCTTTGGCTTCTTCATCTGTCAAATGGAGTGGTGAATATCATAATCAGAGAGCCACGTTCTGTGCAACTGGAGTCTACATGGAGGAATCCATAAAGGAAAGTCAGCCCTGGAAGGTGAGCTGATCGCAGACCCACACGATGAATCACAGAGGGAGAGACAGTCTGCTCTTACCTCTGGACCTTCTGTACTTGGCTCACCAACGCAGGCCTTGTGGTGCTTTTCAGCTAATGACATAGTTGCTAAAAGCTCTGGCCCTGGAGCTGCCCAGTCCATCCTCCAGCACTAGTATACTGTGTGTCCTCAGTCAGGACTGCTTCCCCATCTGTCAAATGGAAAAAATATTACCTCCAGAGAGTTTGGGAGACCGGACCACAGAGAGATCTGGGAGAGGCGGGAAGGCCCGGAGTCCCCTGCATCTGACATGACTGAGAAATGTCCAAGCTGGAGTGGATGGGCCTGGTGCAGCCTCGTAGGATTCTCTGTTCCCAGACCCAGCATGTCCCCAGACACCAGAGGGCCATGGGATGGTGTGAGAGCAACGGATGCTTCCCAAGGGCCCAGGCATCCGTCCCAGATGTGTCCCCTACCATGCCACGGGCCACGCCCCTGCTGGTGATGAGAAGACTGTGCCTCACAAGCGGGACCAGGGAGGACAGCAGTGACCTCCACAGCCTGAGGCAGAAGACATGATGGAGAGAGAGAACTTCAGGTGGTAGTGGCAGTGTGGCATGTCGAGGACACAAGGCCCCAGTGACATCCAGTCCTGGCACTTGTTCACTTTCAGATATTTCCCAGGTAGCTTTATGATCTCTGAGTGGGGCAGGCTGGACACACAGGCAGAGAGATGACCACAACGGGGGCCAGCTGGTTTCCTCCCGCCAGTGGCCACAGCCCCGCGGAAGAGGCCAACTTCCAAAAGATGACAGGAAAAGGACGCACAGTGACCATAATGTGCAGGGCACGGGGAGGTGATGACTATGAGAATACAAAGAAATGGACAGTGTCTGTAAGAGATCCGGAGACAGTCATGTGAGGCATGCCAGGCAGTTAGAAATCAGGGAGCGGGGAGATAGTAGATGGAAATGCTCTCACTGATCCGAAGTCTCCCACCACAAGACGGCGATGGCGTAGAAGACAACCACATAGGCACAGATGCCCAGCAGAGCTCCTCTGGCTTCCTCCCCTGGTGGAAGAGCCTGGAGGCAGACGCTCGGAACAGCTGGGGAAGATCGCAGCACTGTGTGGCTAAGGCCACCTCGGGATGCAGCCACACCCTGCAATTTCCCTCTGTCTGTATTGGCAGAGACTGGAGCTGAACTGATCTCTTTGCAGCACAGGAGCAGCATCCTCCAAGCCCCCTAAACCTAAGGTGGGTTCGTTTTACCAACTGCTCGATGAGTCTTGACTAAAAAGGAAAAGAGCCAACCCAAACCAAAGGGGCAAAATGATCCAAGCTGTGAAGTGAACCGTTCTTTCACACAACCCCTTCCGAGGGCTGGGCAGCTTCCCTCCAGCATTCTGGGGACATGGGCATGTGAGGCTAGAACTGAGGGACACACGCATGGGCATGCTCAGGAGGAAGAGAGAGGACAGAGTAACCTTCACGCACCCTCCACTCTTGCCAACAGCCAACAGGCAAAGTCCAGATGGGCCACTGTGTGTCTCACCATGGGATCGTGGGAGACGTGAGGGCCGATCGATGCGGGAGACAGAACACTCACTGCCCGCAGTATACATGTTTTGTTCTAAGCATCATTAAAAGAAATGGAAATAATGAACAGGCTGGAAGGGCAGGGGCCTGGCGGCCTAAAACGCTGGTCAGCCCAGACTCTGACATTTACAGAGGAGCCACAACCACTTTAGCCAAATCCTTCTTGCTCCATGTGCCCCACGTGCTATTTGAACAGAAATGTCATTCTGGTGGCATTTATGTCCCCCAAATCCCTCAGAATGGTGTCCATTATTGGTTTCTTTCCAGAGCTTAAGTGAAAAATGCTGATTAAAAAAAAAAAGGGAAAAAAGTAAATTAGGACTTTATGAACTCAGAATGAAATCACACCAGGCCTTTCAGTGAAATGGGAACATTGTAAGGCTGAGAAATCAAAATAGCCCTTTCCATTTCAAAGTGCTGGTCAGTCAGTCTTTCAGCGAGCCTCGTGCATGAGTTCCTGTAACTCTAGTCGATGCCCTGCAACAACCCGAGGAAGAAACCAGAAAGACAGCTGGCCTGGGACAGAACTGAGAACTGCCCACCCTCGGGATGAGGCCAGCCCGGGCCCCCTAGCTGGGTTCATCCAGTTAGAATCGTCCCTTATCTTTGAAAGCTGTGGAGAGGGAGGGGCCTCGTTACTCAGTATTAGGCTTAACTCACCCTTGAGTTGGGCTTCAAATTACTACATCATTCTTTGTGTTTTCAGAATTATTTTTTGGCAAATGTACACAAAAACTGCATCCTTTTAGGTAGCTAGAAGTGCACCATAAAAAGAAATTCATATTTGGAGGCATCAGCACATTTCAGTGAGTATTGAAGCTAAATTGGAAAGAATGTGCACTTTTGAGATTTGTAAAGTAGATGCAAATTTGTGCTCGAGAATATATGTTGCGCTCTGTTATTACACAGCCCTCGCCACCAAGAGTTTCACAGACACATTTAAAAAAAAAAAAAAAAGCACATCTCGACTCACATAGAGATTCCCTGGTGAGATTTTCTGCTATCACATCAACTTCATCAAGCAAGATAGAATCTTCTGCTTGTCTGCTAACACAGTCAGGGATTTTACCATCTCTGCTTTGTTCTCCCACTAAGATCCCTGTAACCAAACTTAAAACAAGCTCCGAGTGACGTCTTCAGAGGAACAAACCATCAGAGACCTATTCACATCTCATCTGCCTTCTTGGCTACAGTAGGCTGCACTTTCTGATGAAAGCAAAACTTGTTGAAAAATGTGAGCAGATTCAGCTTCTCACTGCCGTCACCTTCACTTTTTTAACTTGACCACAAGCCTGACAATTAAAGTTCTTAGGAGCAGGTTCTTCGAGGGCTTTCCTGCAAATCTGAACCTCTGCCCACCTGCTGTGGGCTCCTCATCGTCCAGGCTTGGGCACCGAGTCCTGGTGTGGTTTTAAAGCCCGGTTTAGATATGTGGCTGGTAGGAGAAGAAATGCAGATTGTATTGATGCAGATCGCCCCTCCTTTGGCATCAACAATAGAACAGCGACAGCGCCTACCACAAAACGATAGATAACGCATCCACATTATCAGAATGCTTAACATGCACTGGGCCACTCATGGACTCTGTTTTCAGATGTAGAAGGAATAAATGAATCACAGGCTACAGACTCAGGGGTGGTACCCATATCAAATCTATTTTCTTCCAAGCAGCTTAATTTTGGTAGTGACCACATGCCACCATTTCTACCTCACCAATCCTCAGAGTACCCATCTCCACCCTAAAAGTCTTTTTCTAATACCAAGGTGCCTGGAGGGTCCCACCCCCACTCCCACTGCCACCCCTCATCACTCTGACTGACTCCCCAGCACGTATGAGCTGTGTGAGTCACTAGACCACACTGGTTGCCATGGAGACACACATCATCCCAGTCTACTGGTCCCTTCAGGGATGGAGCTGCACTTCCGAACCACGCATGAGGCGGAGAAGCCCTTCCCCCTTGCCCTCGGCATTCTCGCTGCCTCCTTGGGGCTGTGCTAGGGAGCAGGATGCTGCGCCCCTGGCTCTTGGAATGCTTTTCGGGGTCCAGGACCAAGGAAATATCCTTTTATGCAAAGACTATCCTCCACTCCCTCTGCATCTTCACCTCAAACTTACTCCCCCTCTGCCCAAACCTAACCCCTCCTTTGATTTTAAACTCTGGCAAAGCCAGAAAGGCAAATCCCACAGACAATTGCAACTCTTCGTCCTGCTGTGCGCCTCCCGACTAGGAGCTTGGGATCTCTTTGAGAAGTGAAGAGAGGAAAATAGAGAAGCAATATCTGAATGTATACAGGCGTGAGGCAGCCTCATACATGTTCCAGAGCTGTGTGTCATGGCGGTGAGGAGAAGGGTGAGCGTCGGTCTTCTCCTCCCGGCTGCAAGCAGGGGCTGGTGCTTTCTTGCTTTGTCTGTCTTGCGCTCCATCCCTGAGCGAAATATTTCCTTGCACATTTCATCTGCCTTCCTAGTTCCTGACTTTCTCTTCAGCACCCCCACGTAGGTGACAGTAGGAGAATTGTGAACTGGGAGCTAGTGGTCCTGAACAATCAGTCATGGTCCCGAGCGAGTGCCTAATATGCTGGCAGCCACAGAAGGCCCAGACTAGGATGGGGCCCAAGGCGCCTTTTCTGACATGTCGTAGCCATATGAAACGGGATAAAAATACCACATATATCAGGCAAATTGAATAGTTCATGGAGGCCAAAGTTGTGTTTTGAAAGTGTGTGCCCATATGGCTTATCGATGGCACTGTGGACACCCAGGTGGACAGAGACCAGGTTAGAAGTCTGCACGCTAAGCCCCTGACCGGCATTCCAGGCCCAGGAGGAAGTCTTGAGGAAGCCTCGATCCCCAATCTGACTCTAAATTTGTCCATCTTTAGAAACAAGAGATTGGCTGGTTGATTCTGGGCTCTTTTCAACTCTAATGGTCTTGGATGCTCACTGTTTTTAAAATAGACCATCTTTTTACCTGGCATTTTATGGTAACGAGGGTACCTGCTCGTTACCTAACTGCAAATCTGGATGGCCTGAGAGCTCCAGGGCCATCAGCCGGCTGCGACTAGACTTGCATTGTTGGACTCTATAAAACCCAGCAAACTTCATATGCATTAAAATTTAATAGCGGCCCAAGAGTGAGAAGGCACAAGAAATCTAAGGGGTGTTTTATTCATGTTGACTCTCATATGTATGATAAATAGTTCCTGCGCCCGACTTTGTGATGAGAACAGGCTCTTAAAGACCTCAGCAAAGGAAGCCCATAAGGAAAACGGAAATCATCTACCATAAAAGAAAGAGCTAAAATATTCATATATTTCTTTGGAGACCTAGCAGGAGATAAAGACCGCTGGCTGTTTTCAACTTGGCCAAGAATGCGCTACTACAAAGCCCGTTCGGAGAGGATGTTGAGTGACGTGGCCTGGCTTTGGGGCGGTGGCTTTCCCAAGTGGGACGGAGCAGAGGACATGAGGGAAAGTTGTCCCATGCAGATGTATTACCTTGTGCTTGAATACGTGTATGCGTGTCATGGAACATATACAGTACACGCCTTCACGGGAGTATGTAAATATACACATGGAAGAGTGTTAACAGCCAATCAGGCAAGCCGTGCTCTAATATCTTACTCGTGAGTTATTTTCTTTTGAATCGTTTAGAACAGAGGTCAGCTAATGTGTTCTGTAAGTGACCAGAGAGTAGATATTTTAGGTTTGTGAGCCATAAGCATCTGTTGCACCCACTCAGCTGGCCTTTGCAGAAGGAAAGCAACCACAGACAGTATGTAAACAAATGAGTGTGCTTGTGTTCCAATAAAAGTTTATTTATGCACACTGAAATTCAAATTTCGTATAATGTTCACATGTCACAAAATACTGTGCTTCTGTGCTTCTTTTGATTGCTTTCAACCATTTAAAACTGCAAGCACAATTGTTTACTTGCAAACTATACACACATAGGCAATAGGTCAGATCTGCCCCAAGGGTCAGAGTTTACCAATATAGAAATTTAGAATGCCATTTCCCATGGAAACAAATCATTGTAAATCCTGTTTAGGTTTCCAGGTTCAATCTACAGAAGTCAATTCAATCTATGAAGAATTCAAAGCACAGTATGTATAGGAGCTAAATTTTTTTTTATGTTTATGCTAGGCACTGGGCTAAGCTCTTTATTTTTATTACTTCCCTTACTACTCAGTACAGTCCTGTGGGGGAACAGGTTTGAATAGTTTAAGTGATTTGTCTGTCTCAGCTAAGAAGCTGCAGAGTTGGGATCTGGGCTGAAGTCTTGGAATCTCAGCACTGTGATATTACAGCAAAGAAACTGCTCAGAAGGCAGGGGACGTGCCTGGTACTTAGTGAGTCCTCCGGGCACGTCGGTTGTCATCATGGTCATCATTATTGCTAATTGTAACTAGGTCAGCTCTCCTAAATTGCCACTTACGATACCATTTCCTCAATCTAGTATCTGACCCGGGATGCCCCAAACATTGTTTCCCTTCTCTGGCTTTCCACACTCACAAAGTGTCATTTAATGATAAGGGTGGAAATTCAACTGAGTAGGTAGGATTTACTCTTTTTTTTAATCCATGCTCTTTGCTTCTACCTAACACAGACAAGTCTAGTTTCCTGGTTCTTCCAAGGGGAAAGAGGGGGAAAAGAGGACTCTTACAAGAGAGACTGGGGAAGCTGTATTTGGACCTCTTTTGTTGCCCATTCCTAGTGTAGGGGTGGTTGGCAAGTCATCTATCAATGAATCAAGGCACTGTGTATACACACAAGTTAGATCCATGTACAAGGCCATTGGACATTCGAGATGAAACATTCTCTCATTTATATAATCAGTAGTATTAATATTCATGCAAACTACAAAGTTCACTGAGAACAAAAAGTGCTCAGAACGGGGCTGGGGATTTAGCTCAGTGATTAGAGTGCTTGCCTTGTAAGCACAAGGGCCTGAGTTCGATCCCCGGCACCACCAAAAAAAAAAAAAAAAAAAAAAGTGCTCAGATCAACTACTGCTAAAATTAACTTGAAGTAGACAAAGACACAAGTGAATACTTCTGTCCCTCCTTCGATTTTTATCTCCTGCTTTTGGCTCCAGTCTCTTATCCAATCTTCTAGTGACCCATATCTTTAAATCTATCCCACACGCCCTCTGTCATTCTAAACACCAAAAACCACCTCACCCTGAGGCCATCAACTATTCCGTGGTAGGTACAGACGACTGACTAAACAAACTGTTCTTCCCACTCCCCGCACCACTGTACCCATCTTGGAAGAGATTATCTATCAGCCAGAAATGATTCTCTCCTGCTGTAATTTGGGACAATGGGGCAGAGTTCTCGCTGTCGTCTTTCTAATAGTGTCACTAAATCACCTGGGACAAAGCCCATTCATTCTGTCCTCCATGTAGGTGAACTCTCACGCTTGTGGGCCAGTATTGAGAACTGCATAAGAAACCAACCCAACATTTAAGTTTAATGGAGTAAAACCCTTTTTTGCATGTCCTAGCTGGGGCTGACTGAGCTCAGCCGGGTGGTCCTCACTTGGGGTCTTTGGAAGTTGCAGTCAGATGGTGGCTGGGGCAGGAGTCACCTAAGGACTTGTCCACTCACAGGAGCCTGGAGTGTGTGGAGGTGGATGGAACAGTGGATCTCTCTCTCTCTCTCGCTCTCTCTCTCTCTCTCTCTCTCGCGCTCTCTCTCTCTCTCTTTCTCTTCCTCTCCCCCCTCCTGCTTTCTGTGTGGTTGGCTTGGGCTTCCTCACAGCATGGCCACTTTAGAATACTCAACTTCTTATATGACAGACAGTTCAGGACTGCAAGAGCAAAATTTTCCCAAAAGGCGTAAAGTAGAAGCTCTGGTCTTTTACAACACTGGCCTGCAAACTGGTACAGCATCATTTCTTTCCACCATCTCCCATTATTGATGGAAGCACCCCCAGATTCAAGGGGGAGAAGAGATGTAGACCACCTCTTCATGGGAAGGTCAAAGTCTAGGAAACTAGCCCTCTTCAATCCACCAGACGCAGGAGGCGAGCCCAGCACTCATCTGATCCAACCCCTTCAAAAGTGACTCTAATCTATGTTTTAGCAGCAGCCAAAGCCCAGCCTGTACCTGAAATGCACAGTTTTTCTAGAATATCCCCTGCCAATCTGAGATATCTCTGCCTCTTAGAAAATTCTAAGACATTTGCCAATGGTCTGCCTCATGTCAACATCTGCCCTTTTAGTCTAGTTCTATTTCTTGAACTATAAAGAACACTCTCCTACCTCTCGGCAGGACGACTTTTCTCACCAGCAAAGATGAGCCTCCTTGCTCCTCCAAGTCTTCTTTCCCCCAAACTGTGTACCCCAGTTCTTCTTCCATCTCCCAGGTGACCAGTCTTGTCCTCCCTGCCCCATCCTATGTCTCCTCCGAACAAGCTCTGTTTTCATCATGTCTTTCTGGAAGTACAAAATGAGAAACAGCCGGGTCCTAGAGAGGTGATCTCTCTTCTCCCTGTGTGGTTCCCACTCTTTCAGGGATGCAATTATAATAAGACAATGTTCCTGGAAACATATTGATCTGCTTTTCTTTCTCATGCTTCTTTAAACACTAGCATCCCCCTATGCCATAGAAGTGTGTGATGCTTCCAGACAGGGGGATTAGGGTGCTGGCACCAGGAATGCCAGAGAAAGAAAGAACCACTGTTGTGCTCCTAGCGTTCAGCCTCAGATGTTTCAATAAATAATGGTCTCGAAATAAGGATCTGGTGAGAGAGACGGGTATCTTCAGAATTCCAGAACACCGAACGTGTTTGATCAGAGATTGGGGTGAACTGGAGACCAGTGCAGAGAGGACAAAGGACAGATTGGGGTGAACTGGAGACCAGTGCAGAGAGGACAAAGGACAGATCGGAGGAGAAGTTCTTACAGACAGGAGGAGACATTCTGTCCCGATGAAGAGAAGGAAGAGAAAGGAGAGAAGGGAGTTACACATCCCAGGAAAAGAAGCAGCAGGTACGAGGGGAGCAACTCCAGGACTCTGCTCATCTTGGTTCTCAGGCCAAAAAGAGACCTCACAATTCCTGTTGGAGAGTCTCTGTGTCTTAGGTGGTTAAACATGCACACAGGGTTAAACATGCACACAGGGTTAAACATGACCAAGAATGATATCTAGGACAGTGCCTCACAGTGCCAAGTGCTCTTAGGACAAAACCGTGGAGCAAGTTTAAGAGAACTGGGACCTCATGACCAAATCTGATGACAAGGAACACAGACTTCCAGAGTAGGTGACACATGACCTGCATTCAAGCAACTCAAATGTACCCAGTTCTGGATCCTGAAATCCCAAGGCACAGATGAGGCCCACATTCCTGGGCGGAAACCAGCAAAGGCAAAAAGGATGTGGGCAGATCACTGTCGCCCAGTGCTGGGAGGTCAGGTGAACTCCCGCTGCCCAGGAAGATGAGGAACAATGAGTAACGGGACACCTACACAAGGCAGACCAAGGCCACCCCAAAGGACGTGCTCTAATCCAGGAGAAACCGAACAGCCTCAGACAAGCTGGCCTTTCTCCCTCCCTGCCATGGGTGGGATGCAGACTTCCTGAGCAAGACAAAGACATTTCAATAAAGCTCCTTTTCTGGGGCAATCTGAATGGCAGAATGCAAATTTCCCATCCCCTAAAGAGCCCAAGACCCGTTTTTGGCAGCCAACAGCCCAACTTGTCACTTACAGAAGCTTCTGTAAAAGATCCAAACAATACTTTCTTGAGCTGAGTTTCTCCCAGGCCACCAGAACAGACAGTTGTACAGCATGTCCCCTCTCCTGTACCGAGATCCCCCAGGACCAGCCAACTAACCCAACACAGCACAAAGCCCCGAATGTGTATTCTCGCCTATATGTGAGCCAACAGCCCAACTCTCGAGCTCCACCATCATCATTTCAACCAGAACGTGGTGTAAGGATTTGAGAGGCTGAGATCACTCTTAGGGGGCCAGTTCTTTCGTCTGGGGGATGTTCCACAAGCCAGAGGCATTGGGAGGCACTTCTGGGCAGACTAGGGCTGAGGGGTGGTGATGGAGAAGTGGGGAAGTCAGGATTTGGAGCCCAGTTTGCTAACCGTAAATGTTGATTAATGCGTTTGCTAGTGTCTTATCCTCTTATGCCTCTCGGTTTGCCTTATCTGTACAATATTTTGTCATCATTGTCGTCACCATTCAAGCCACCTGACCCAGGCTACAGCAGCATGGGAGGCTTGGAAATGAAAATGTTAACAAAAACCATTTCTACGGGGTTGACTATTGACAGAATTTCTTCACATACACTTTCTTCTTAGGCAGTGATTTTCAAGCTGTGCTGTCCGGGTCCCGGAGGGTTCCTAGGGCCTCTGTTTGGGAGAGGGAATGAGGTAGGGAAGAGGTAGGGAAGAGGTCGGGATCTGAAGGACTCCTGGCTGCCCTTGTGTGTTCATTCTGAGCGGCGCGTGACTTTGATTGGTTTTGCGTGCTCTTCCTTGGCAGACCTGATTCCCTGGCTCCAAAAAACCAAACAACGACAGAAATCACAAATTCATTCATTGAAGACAGAGGGGCAAGGGAGGATGGCGGTGAGCTGCTTGTGGACACAGAGGTCACCTCCCATCTTTCTAACAGCAGCCTGCCCACCTGTCCGTGCACACGTTGGCTCACGGCTGAGCCCCTAGAAACAACACTCCCACCCTGCCATAGCCCGAGGCCAGGGTCCTCAACCCCATTTGCTAAATAAAGCCCCGATCTGCCCTCACTCCTGGTATTTCAATGCCAGCACGACTCAGGCAGACACCAGGGAGAAGCTAAAACCCACAGTCTAGAGACATTCTGGAAACTCGCTGCTTCATTTCCAAAGGGCGACACTTGTCATTATGCTTAAATGAACTGCTTTCAGGGTGGAAAACATGTATTTTTAAAAAGCTTAATTTCTCTCCTTTCTCCAAAATGAGAATCAAGTTAGAACTGTGGCCTGGCACCTTGAGAACATTTCCTTTTTTTATACTTCATAGAATCCTTAATAATACAAAAATCGCCCAGAGCATTTCACACTGAGTTATGAAGTCATTAACATTTCTGGGATAAACACAATACCCCAGGACAAGTTATTAGACGGATCGGAATGGGGGAAAAGTAGATACATTGACAAGGCCCCATGTCTAGCAGTGCCGCACAGAAACATTCACCTGTTCCTGACTGAAACAGTGGAGACAGCTGTCCACATCCCACATGCAGACGGCGTGGCCTTTTCTCAGCCAACCGACTCGGCATATTGGATATCGGTAAAATTCTAAAGAATCAGCGCCTTGGTCTCCCGAGGCCAGCAATCTTTCCAGACTCTCAGCTGTGCATTCTGCCTCAATGTTCCTGGTATTTGTGATCGTGTCGGCAACAAAACGGCTGCTCCCCCTTCACAGTCTATCAGACCCGTAACAAATTCTCCCTGGCAGAGCTGTTTGCTTTTAAATAAGCAGGGGAATCCGTCATGTGTGTCCTCCACTTCCCTCCCCACAGCTACAGTGCCCACCTGTCCTTCACAATTACGTTCAGGTGCCATTCACTTCCCAGAGATTTCCAAACTGCCAGGACCCATATTTTTTGTCCTCTTGATGAACAGCCCTGAAATATTTTACCAGAAATTTTGGAAGGGGGATTTTAAGCTGACCTTCCCTTATGAGTCTCTCATTCTTTCGTGGATCTGCTCACACACAAGAATCAGAGATGGAGAAGAAATCTGGGCGAATGTCATTCAAACCGGCAATGAAGCCTCCTTCCAGGCCGGCGAAGGTAACCTTTGTGATGTTCAAAGATGGCCTCAGATGTTCTGTTTCCTTATGATCACCTGCATGGTGCTGGAGCTGGTCCTCCCGATGCTCAATGAAACCACTGCCTGGCTGATGGGCTGAAGGAGGGTGGTGCACCCTGGAGAAGAAACCCCCAACTCTTCATCCAGTGTCTATGCAGGTCTCACTCAGTCATGCAGTGTCATGTCCTTCCCAATAAAGATCTCCAACAGGCTATTTTCGGTTCCTGTGGCTACACAGTTCACACAGTGTGCCCCTCTAGGGCAGGCCCTGGGAAGCAACCCAACAGCAGGTACCTGTGATTCTTGGAAAGTCTGTTAAAACCCTAGCACTGCCCAGTACTCAGGCTTCGGCTGCTAGCCACTTCTCTGGCCCTGGGCTCGCCGACCCCCTTTGCCATGGAATCCTCAGCAAGCACCTCCCCGTGCAAAACAGTATCTGGTCTATGTGTGTTTCACAGCTCACTTAAGAAAAAACTGTGCCCATCTTCTCTGTGCATCCTGAATCCCTCCTCCTCCTGTGACCCCATTCCTCAAACTCAAATTTGGATCCTCAGTCTCCTGACTCCAGCCCCTTCCATCCTCACTCAGCCAACACCACCACCCCCCCCCCGTCCTCTCTGAGATTTCTCATGGTCACCCATTCCATTAGCTCACATTCGGGGTGCATGAACTAACTGGGAAGCTGACCTCTGGGGCTGTGCTCTTCAATACTTCCTTCCCCAGCACCCCAGGCTCCTTCAACTTCTGGTCTCTTGTTGCAACACCACCCCGAATCACCCCTATGCCCTCACCACCTCCCTGTAGAAACGATGTCACTAAATCATCCTGTGAGACATTGTGACTAGACTTGAGTCCCTGTGTTTACTTCGTGTCCTAGGAAGCCATGTACCAAAATTCCAGCATGTATGTGTCAGAGGAACTATAGACACTGTTCTCCACTTCACAGGTCTGACATGCCAGCCCAGACTTTGACACTCCCAAATTTGTCTGTCACAATGTCAAAATTTGACTCTATACAGAACTCAGACACCAGCCAAAAAAGAGTAACCTTCCGTCCTATTGTGGGACCGAACCAAGAACCCAGGTCTCCGAGGCAACTTGATGAAAATAGAATGACCTATAAATATTTGTTAAATGGAATGACCAAAAGCTCCCTGGACCAGCCAAAACAGTCTCTTAATTAACTTGAACTAGAACTCCTTAATTACCGCAGCAGGCTAGCCAAGGCACAAGGCCTCTCCTGTGGGCTGGGGTGATGTGCAGCCCTGGGCGTGGCCCTCTTCCCCATCTGGACTTGGGTCACAAATAATTTGCTATTAACAATGACTTAAGGCCCAACACTGACTCATGCTTTCTCCTCTTTCTGTGCTAAATCATTTGGAATGGACTCAAGGCTACCCATGCCTCTGTTCTTTCTCATTTACCTGTACTCTTGTGAGTGGGAAGAAATGACACATCTGAGCCAGAAGCCGTAGTGAGGCGAATGTCCCTCATTATAGATATCTGGGGATTTCTGTAGGCACTAGAGGCTCCAGGACTCTTTGGACCATAGGGTTTTGGGTCTGCGATCCATCCTTTTGAGAAGACACAAATAGTTACCAGATGAGTATGCCCTGGAGCTTGTTTCTTTTGGAGCCACGGACAGTCACTTTTGACATTGGGTTAGGCAGACTGCAAGGTAATAAAACTCGGTGTTCTTGTGTCTTAGAAACGAACATCTGTCCATAAAAGGTTTAAATTGGACATTCTGGTCTCCGTTTCTGTTTCTGTCTCTGTATTTCTCTCCCTCTCCCTCTCTCTCTCCCTTTCCCTCTCCCTTTCCCTGTCCCCTGCCCCCTTCTCATGTTCTTTCCAGCTTCTAGCATCTCCTAAGCACAATATTCTTTAAACTGTGAACTCCAAAAAAGGGAAGGCTACTCCTGCCTTGTCCTCCATCATATCTGTAGTACTAACAAGGTTTCTAGCATCCAGAGGAGGCTCAATAAATATTTGTTTAATGAATGAATGAACAGTTTTACTCATACTGGGGTCCTCTAAATATTCATAAGCCTCTGACTCTAAATAATACTCCCCCCCAAAAAAAATAATACTCCCCAGAGCCCAGATTTTAAGAAAGTTCCTAAATCGAGACATTGCCTATATTTTCCAACCATCAGGGAGCCATACTCCCTCCAGACCCCACTGAACACTCATAGACCATCACTGTCCAACTGCACATTCAGAAATGTTTTGTGTCTGCTTCATCTGACACCATAGCCACTAGCGTCACATGACCCTTCAACACTTGAACTGTCAGAGCACGACCAAGTGTCAGTCATCTCTCCATCACTATAACAAATACTTGAGAGAATAAGTTTATAAAAGAAAAAGTACATTAGCTTTCTGTCATTGAGACAAAACACTGAATCCAATCAACTTTAAGGAGAAAAATTTCTTTTGGCTCACGGTTTCAGAGATTTCAGTCCATAGTCAGCTAGACACTTGTAGCAAGGCAAAACATCATGGTGGAAAGGTGTGGCAGAGGAAGGTTACTCACTTCATGGCAGCCAGGAAACAGAGAGAGTGCAAAAGAACCAGAGAAGAAGGAGCCAGGGACACAATGTACCCTCCAAAGCCATACCCATGTAGACCTGCTTCTCCCAGTCATGCCCCATTCAGCTAAGGAACTCATCCATGGATTAATCCATTCATTCGCTTGACGAAACCAGCAACCTCACAATCCAACCACTTCACTAGGTGTCTCTTACTCTAGTCAAGTTGAGAATCATCACAAAGAAAATAGGGCTGTAATGACTCAGTTTTGAAAGTTTGCATCCGTGATCAGTTGGCCTCATTGCTCTGAGCCTGTGGCATGGCAGCACCTGATGGAAGAAGCCTATTCTCCCTACGGCCAGGAATAGAAATGAAACAGGTAGAGGAGGGCCAGGGTGGCACACATTTCTTCCGGGGCACACTTCTGATGACTTAAGGGCCTCCCTTGGGCCCTACTTCCTAAAAGCTGTACCATGTCCAGTAGTGCTACCAACTAGGAACCAAGACTCCAAGACATAGGCCCCCGGGGAGTACTCGAAGTCCAAACTACAGCACAGAAGCAATGACTGCTGAATTTTATTTCATTTTAATTTAAAAATGCATGGCCATCTGCAGCTCAGGCTGCTGTCTTGAACAGCATAGGTCTAATCTCCTGGCTACCGACCAGCTCTTGGTCTACCCATCGGGGAGTATGGCATTCACCTCGAGCCCAGCTCCTCATTCCCAGTAACCTCAGTAGATTCATCTGAATTCCCGAGCCTCGGTTCCTACAGATCCGGTAATGAGGGCACTCATACGTGGGATAAGGTCCCCTCTACCTCACCAGGCTGGTGGGAAAGTCTTGGAAGATGCTAAAGATGTGTGGAGACTCTCAAAGTGCAGTGCGTGGGTTCATTCTCATGTTTCCGTCCTTCCCAATTCTCATGTTCATCTCTATGCCCTTGTCTCTGATGCCACGAAGCTGAACTCCAGGACGAGTTCAGAGATGGGACTATCCAGCCCCAGTAGTCTGGTGGGGGCAGTTCCCTCATGCTCAAAGTTTTTTTTTTAATCTTAAAAGGAGTGAAAATCCACACAGACAAGCATGGTAATAGATGAGGGAGACATGGAGGGACCCCAAAGGCAGGCATATTTGGGCAGAAACCAGAGAAACTTTGCCAGTCTGGCTGGATCACGTTGAACCCTCTGGTAAGGGACTTGCTTATTAATGACTGGCCGGGGACCTGAGTAGGAGGCTTCACAGCTTGCCTTTCAGTCACCGCATCAAAGATATGCCTCTAAGAACAACTTACGGAACCCGAAATTATAATTTTCCATCTATACTCAATTGTCTGATCAGTTAATATATTAGACAAATTACTTTTTCGCTTGCTTCAAAAGTTATATTTTTTTTCTTGCTTCAGTTTATTTTTCTGAAAATGGGTGTAGCCAAGGACCATAAAGACTATTACTAGAAAGGGTGTGTGATGAGAGGAAGAAGGTGTTAGGTGAAGGGGACCTTGTACTCCAAGCCATTGAGGTTCATTTAGAAGAAAGAAAAGCTCTCATTTTACAGAAAATAATTAGCAACCAACTGATTGCTTATAAAATTAGATCTCCTTCTTGCTTAACACTAGAATGATAGTCCAAATATTATTATCCAGTATAGCAAGGAACCCACCCACCTTCAGACAGCTCTTCCCACCTGGTGCAGGGCCCTGGGTGGCCCCTTCTCGGCAGGAATTTACCCTTTAGTTACTACATGAGGGGAAGTGAGAGGGTGGGAAGGGGACCCTCTGGGCATAGTTGCTCACTAAAATTTATACAAGTATTTTGATATATTAGCAACCAAAGACTACAACGCTGGGGATATAGTTCAGTGGTAGAGTGCTTACCTGGTATGGGCAAGGTCCTGGGTTCACAGCACCACAAAACAAAAAAATAATAATAATAATAACAGAAGATTTTGCTAGGGCATGGAAACTGAAAACAGGGATCAGCTGGGTTGTGCAGGTTGCCTCTCACATTTGGGGACTGCAAACACCATGCCTATGTGGGACAGGGAGAGAGCTCATGGGCAGGATGGGGACCACGAGGGCTAAGAAAAGTGTGCCCTGGCCACAGCGACAGCTTTATAGACTTTTTACAAGAAGCCAAGATCCTGGATTTTTTTTTTTTTTTTTTTGGTGAAACTGGCTTTTCTTTGTTGTGATTTGTTTTTAACCTGGAACCAAGTTATCAAGTAAATAAAGTCTGTACTATGTGTACTTCCAAAGTCAGGCACTCTGCAACCTCTAAACTAGGAAAATATTGAAATGAGTTAAACTTACCCGGGTTCCTGCCACTTTGGAAATTAAATTTACTTTGTCCTAATATGAATTATCTACCATTTCCTGTCTATGTAAACAAATTTTGGTTTCCTTGTAATTATACATACATAAATGTCTGCATGTCTGTTCTAAAGAGGAAGGTCACAGATACCTAGTTGTCCACTTCTCTCCCTCTCCACTCTTCAGAGGCCTAGTGCATAATCATACCAACAAGGAAAAGGGGCTCAGTGGTAGGGCACTTGCCCAGGACGTGGGGGGGGGGGCCTGGGTTCCACCCCCGGCATAGCACACTTTGAGGAGCGTCAGGTACGCAGAGATGGAAACTCTTTGCCAGAAGCTGGACTCATCCTAAGGAGTGGGCAGCAGACCCAGGCACGCATGGCTAGCAGCTAACTCAGGTGGATAAGCCAAGCCTCGTTCTCACAGCAATTATTCAAATATAGTTCTCCAGCCACACAGCTACTGTATTTCTGAGTTCCTGAGTTTTCTCTCAGCAGATACCAAGGTAAGCTTAACCATTTATCTTAGGGTTCTATTTCCCCAAGGACGAATGAAATCACTACATAATAAGCTTTTTTTTTTTTCAAATGGTGAAGATAAAATAGATTTCCAATGTAATGTATGGGACAGGTGAATGAAAAAGAAACTTCTGCGATGGTGATTTGTGGATATACAGTATGTTCTTTCCTGGGGCTTATGAATGTGTGTTTCTCTCATTTTTGTTTAGAAAAATGCTGAGATCAAGGCAAGTTCAGGGCCAAGCAGGGGAGTTGAATCCTGAACGTGCATGTTCCAGAGAGGAGCAGGGTTGGGGGTGTACCTGGGGCCGGGACACTAATTTAGAATTTACTGATAAGCCAGGTGACCTTGAGTAAATCACTCAACTCATCCTGCTTCGCTTATCCCAGCCAAGCATCTGGAGAATAAATGAGATTTGGTCTGGGAAGGGCTGGAGTGTTTCACAAAACCTGGTGCCCACGTGGGGCAGAGCATGCTGCTCTCTGCGGTGATAGCCTTGCTGCTCTTTCAAGTGTTTCTGTCTGTTTCTGGCCCCTGAGTTATGGGTTCTAATCTCTCTTGATCCTCAGTTTTCACCTCTGCAAGAAAACGACATTTGTTTTCTGTTCGTGGAGCTGAAAGGTTAGATAAACACACGGTCCCATCCTTACAGACGCCTTTGCTGTCACATTGCCCGGTTCCATCTAGTGATGGAGAGCAGCCAACCGAAACGTTTGCTCACATGCCTTAGAGCCCAAGGATCAGACTCCAAGTCATAGGACATTTCCTCCAAAATGCAGGCATTGACAAATCTACCAAGGCCTCCTGAATTTATTCCCAAAAGCAGTGGCATCGTGCTCTGTGTCTCAGGGTGTCCTCTACATTTAGAAGCTCGGTTTGCTCACATAAACCCTGGTACTACAGTTCAGATCTAGAATGTCCCCAAATGTCCCATGTATTCAGAGACGGGGCTTTTGGAAGATGATTGAATCATGAGGGTGCTATACTCACCAGTGGAGTCAGCCATTGACAAATTCGTGGCTGAGTGTGCTGTTAGGAGGCGTGGCCTGACTGGAAGAGGTGGTCAATGGGTGCATGACCTGGAAGAGTATGTTCTTGTGCCTGGTTCCCTCCCTTCTCTCTCTACTTCCTGGCCACCATGGGGTGAGCAGACTCTCTGCTGTTGCCTCTGCCATGTCATTTTTGCCTCAGACCAGCCAACCATGGACTGAACCCCCCAGAAAATATAAGCCAAATAGACCTCTCTTTCTGGAAGTCCACGTGTTGGGTATTTTGTCCCAGTGATGAGAAATCTAGTCTACCTGTAAATTCATGAATGTTCACAAATATGATATTCACCCAAAAGAACCAGTTTATGACCCAAAAAATTCATATATATTCTTCATATGCTCAGAACTCAGAAAATCAAACATAAGTGAAGCTGGGTGTTTTTTTAAACCTCCAGTTCCTCTGAAGTATTTATAGGACAAATGAAGACACAGCAAACAGAAATGTCACTGAGGGTCACAGTCATCATCCGGCACAACTCCAAGAGGCACTGCTTATGTGGTCTGGAAGAGTGCCTGGCTCAGCCTACTTTGGTGTAAGTGACAGCCCTCCTAACGAGTATGGAAAAGATAGAAGAAATAGGAAAGTAACATCTCGTGTGGTACCTGCTGTGTTAGTCAGCTTCCTGTTACTATAATAAAATACCTGAGGTGATTAACTTATAAGACAAAAGTTTTATTTTGTCTCGTGGTTCTGAAAGTTCCAGTCTACAATTAAGTGGTATCATTGCTCTGGACCTCTGGTGAAACATCTCATCATGGCAAGAATGCATGGCAGAGAAAACAACTTGCATCATGATCCAGGGAATGAAAGGAAGACAGGAGAGGGCAGATCCCAGAACCCCCTTTGAGGACACACCCCCAATAGCCTAAGAACCTCCCACTAGGTCTCTGTTCTAAAAGTGCCACCACTTCCCAATAGTGCCACCTCGCCAACCAGGATTTTATTGCGTAGACACTCTGGAGGCCTCATCCAAACTATGGCACTTGCTTACAAAGCATCTCCACGTGTTGCTGGCTTTTTAGTAGCATGGTGAGAACTAGCTGGGTGACCTTGGGCAGTCCTTGACACTTTTAAGACTCAGTTACTCATCTTTAATTGGGCTATATGGCCTGTGTCCTAACGTACGTTAAAAATACTTTATCACGTGCGGTGTAATTCAATGTATACGAAGTTAACAGTGCTCTACATCTTAGCAACATCTCAGGTAGCATTTGAAGTGCCTTAATTATGAACACACACTCCGGGGATGGTTGCAGAAGCCCTTCGAAGTCTACACCAGAAGCTTCACTAATCAGCATAAAGGATGTTAAATAATTTTTGTTGGTCATTAAAATGAGTGTTGCTCCAGACGTATAGTTGGCTGGAAAGACTGAAGGGACTAGTCACTCTTGCGTTAACAACTTGCAAGAATTGGGCCTGAGCAGTAATGAGATCCCTGTAGAACAGCCCCGGTGCCCCGCACTTCAGCAGTCCTCTGGCCGTGCTCTGGAGGACACTTGCCCTCTGACCTGTGCACAGTGACTTCCACTGGCCCTGGAGTGTGCCACTCATGCCAGGGACCTGTCAGAACTGGAGGGCAGATCATGGCAATGCCTGTCTCTCATGCATTCAGTGACTCATTCCTAACCTCAGAAAATTATATCAGCTCATTACAAAGTGACCTCCTTCCCATGGGTGGGGCCCTCTTTCATGATTTAGAGTACACCCCTTCCATTTAGGCGTAGGAATTGCTTCGTCCTTGCTGCACTGATTCAGCAGCAAACAAATCACAAGATTATGGGTCTTGTGCGATGGTTATTTCCAATCTTAATGTGAGAGCCATACATTTTTCCCAGCAGCGGGTCATCGGAGACTGCAGTACTATGAGTGCTTCACACATTAGCAATAAGAAAACTGAAAGTTACATAGATTATAGCTGCTTGTGTAAGCAAGTAAATCTAATAAGGAATCAGATTAGGAGATGACCAATTAAATGGAAGGACTACCCGCACATTGTTACTAAGACAATTAATTGTAGATTGCTACTCATCTTTGGTATGTTTTGTTGCCTATTAAGATAATGAATCGATTCTCTGAGATTGGGTCAAAAAGGTGTTTAATCAGACGCAGCTAGCAAAAGATCACTATTTTTATGACTCTGTGAAATGCATATTTTTTACCAATGATTTTGAAACAGGCTTTTCAAAGTTTAGAACAAGGGAATTATAACCTTTCGTGGGACCCTTACTGAAATTAGAAATTTAAAGAGAAATCTCATTACAAGAAGAATAATTTTGGAAAAAGAATACCCAAGTCTTCCTTTGATTTGAAAAATGCCTTGAATAGAGATTTCTGAGTTAAATGTTGGAGAATTTTTCCCCTTTTCTGGATTTTCTTAAGGGATCTTAAACAGGGTGTAGGCAAACCACAAATCACTTCTGTGTGAGGTTTGGTTTTACCTTTTTGTGTTTTTTTCAGTTTTTTTGTTTTTTGTTTTTTGGTAACCTCCAAAAGAATGTCTTAAAAATGTGAAAAGGGGGTAAGATGGGCTCTTTTAGTGCCAAGCAACCAAGAATCTGGGAGGGGATAGGATCGCAGTATTTGAAAATCTCAAAGATATGCAAAGGAGAAACAGAAGCTTTTTGTGAAATTCAAAAATACTACTGTCTATCTTCTTGTCGAAGAACTTAGAGATTGCTTTAGGATAAATTAGAGGAGGCCCTATTTTAAACACGTTTTCTTTATGTAGGAGGTAGTATGGGCTAAAAATACGTGGAGCTCCAGGAAGAGTTTAGCCAAATCCCTGGGAACATATTTATGTCAAGTAATTGAGGAAGAGCCATCCCTGGGCTTCCGATGCTCTGCCCAGCCTCCCTGGAGACTCAGACACCCTTCAAAATGTGCTCCTCCGTCCTCTCAGTATGTACCCCCACATTCCCTCCACCCGCTGCACCAAGCACATTGGCTTGTGTGTGCGTTTGCCACACTTGGCTATATCCAGGGATGGTGGCTTCACTGTCCTCGAGTCCCTACGCCTAGCAAAGAACACACTACAACAAACTGGGACCAAGGCGGATGCTAAGAGCAGACACTGTCCCCACAAAATGCTCCAAGATCTTCCTTATGATTTTGTTCTTTCTCTTCTGAGTTGTCCCTGGGAAGATCCTCAAGCATTTTTTCACACAGCCACAGAGTGCCCTGCACCCACTCCTGGGCCTCTCTTAACATTGTGCCTTTATTCACAGGGAACAAAGGTAGGGTGAGCGTTGGCCAGAGTTTTGTTTTTTAAAATGTTCTTTCTTCTTCCCCAGCTTCCCTAAATGGCCTGTCCTGAGTTGTGGTTTGCACTGCAGGCTCTGGAGACGGTCGCCTGAGTTAGAATCTGAGTTTCACCGCTTGCCCGCTCTGTGACCTTGGGCCAGTTACTTTATGTCTTCATGCCCACAATGCTTCATCAGTGAAAGCAGGATAATTCTAGGGTCCGTTTTACAAGGTTGCAGTAAGAACTAAATGAAATGATCCATAGGGCGTGTTTAGTGTATAACCTGGCCGATTGTAAATGTATAATAAGCATGTTTCTGTCAGTATAGGTTGGCATATGCTGCGGTAACAAAAAAGGAGAGGTTCTAGCCAGGCATGGTGGTGTGCATGTGTAATACCAGCACTCTGGGAGACTGAAATAGGAGGATCACAAGTTCAAGCCCAGCCTGACCAATGTGGTAGCTTACCAAGCACTGTTTCTCAAAGTAAAAAATTAAAGGGAGGGGGTGTGGTTCAGAGCAAAGGCCCTGGGTTTAAACCCCACTACCACAAAAAAGAAGGGTGCTGTGATTTCTATTTAGACGTCCCCTAAGAGCGTCACATGCTCAAAGATAACGCTTGTGGAAGGTGGGACGTGGCTGGAAGAGAGGGGTCACTAGGGTGCGACCTGGAAGCGTACATGTCCCCATCTCCTCCCTTCCATTCTGCTGCAATGATGTGAGAAGCTTTCCCCCACCACGCAACCTCGGCCACGCTATTTCTTCTTTGAGCCAGCCATCTGTGGACTAAAACAGGAGCCCAAATGACCCTCCCCTCTGCTCTTTAAGTTGCAGGTCTCAGATAGTTTGTCCCAGCGTAGGGAGGATGACTAAGACAGGGAGAAAAGTTCTCAGGGGCTTAAAAACCAAAGTCGTATTACCCTCTCGTGCCACATACTTGTACATTTCTCATCAGTCCCTGAAGAAAGTAGGACAAAGGAGCAGCCCCCTGTGTGTCCTGTCACTGGAGGGAAAGTGCCATGTCACACTGGCTCCTAAATATTCCACCAGGAGTTGCACGCACTACCTTCCTTTGCTCGTATCTGTGGATTCCACATCTCAGTTCATCTATCAGCAGATCAAAAATGTTCAGAAACAAAACGTACATCTATACTGAACAGGTGTAGATTTTTTTCTTGTTGTTATTTTCTAAATAATATAACAATTAATTATAATCATTTACACTGTATTAGGTATTATGAGAAGTCTAGGGATGATTTAAGTGCATGAGGAGATGTGTAGGTTCTGTGCAAATACGACACCATTTTATGTAAGGGAGTTGAGGAGCTGAGGATTTTGGTATCTGTGGAGACCTCAAGCCAATGGGCACCAATGACCCGCAAAGGGCACGTGGGACAACTATATTTCATTGACCAAAGCGCATTGCCACATGGTACCACTTGGCTACTCTGGGGCAGGAAAGTATGGTTTTCCCATGTGCCCAAAGGCTGGGAGAACCAGAAGTGTATGGTGGATGCTATTGTTGGGCTGATTTTTCAACGTTCCTTCAGGGCTTCACAAGCACAAATGTGAATGCCGATAGGGTGACAGGCAGGTTGTTGTGACAGGAACCAACCATCAGTTCTCTGTCCTGATTCAGCACAGGTTGCTGCAGAGAACAGTTTTTCTGCCTACCACAGTTCTCTCCAGCTTCGATATTCTTTACAACACGCATTGTCAATGGCCAATCACTTTTGAGCAGGCTTAATGCAACATTTCAGTCTGATTGTATGACAGATGGAAAGGAAACCTTCCAGGGAGAAAATGGAAGCAAACTTCTCTGCTTTTTCTTCCAAAGCTTACAAAACAGCCACATAGTACTTAAGAAAAATAACCCCCAGGTCCTTGAGTCAACTTAATGTGAGGGTCTTTTTTGTGGTTTTTTTTTCCCCCATTCTTTACGGGGGTGAGAGGTGCTAGAAGCAGAGAAGAGCCCTTCCCTGGCTCTAAATGGATTCCTAAATGTTTTTCAGTGATTTACGTAGCAAATAACTAAAACACACAAGGAAGCTGGTAAGTTCTCATTTGATCTTTCCTGTGGAGAAGACAAAAAGAAAAGACTGCTCCGAAGACTTCAGAGGCCACTAAACTGCTTTCTATTGATTTTATACTAAGATACTTTATCACTCTCGTTGCTTTAAAAAGAAATGCAATCTGCGTCAGGGTCTAAATAGACTTTCCTAGAAAAATCAGGCCTCATCCCTCTATGCGAACAGATGTGGAGGATGTTTATCAGCTCTGGCAAATGAACTGTGGGGAATTTTTCTTAACAGAAGCATCTTTCCTGCCGTAACACCCCAGTCTTTGAAAGCACGGTAACCGGAGTAAACTTTCCTGGGCCTGGAATTCACGTTCAAATTCGCCTTGTTTGGTCCCCTTCCTGTCTCCCGACAACCGGGAAAACAGAGTGTGGAGATGCTAAGAACGTGCATATATTTATGGAGCGCACTGGACAGAATCCAAGCTCAAATTCAACTCTTGCCGAACCTCAGAACTGTCATAAATGTTAAACCCGGGTGACTTCTCCTGCAACGGCCTTTCTCCCTTGAGTCAAAATGTCAATAGGTTTAAGCTGATCTCACCAGAGGAAAGATTGGCACGAAGAATATTGTTTTCTTCCTCGACCTTTTTGGCACCAGCTATCTTTGGCCTCTTTCCTGCCTAGATCTGGAATACCATTTCTCCCGTTTTAAGAAACCCTAACCTACAAAACTAGTAAACCACAGAGATCTTTCATTCTATGAAACAGTTCTATATGAGGAAAGGTCTGAGTTCTAGTCTTGACTTAACCATGAACCAGCGAAGTGGCCGTGAAAGATTCAGTCATTCCTGGTCTCAGCAACCGCATTTACTCCATAGAGGCATCGTAATAGCTTGTCTTTAAATGTCCTTTGAGCTGGAAATAGTTTGGGAATCGGTTACAGGAATCAAAACAAGTTTCCCTGATACATTCTTTAGTTTTAAGGTTTTCACATTTTTATTTTGAAATAATTTGTGCCTACAAAAAAAGATATAGAAACTACTGAAATGAGCATCTATGAAGCCACTGCTTCTCTTCCACCCCTACTGAGCCAGGTCACCCCTTCTTTACACCCCAGAAGCAATCTGTACCTTACATTTGACACGTCTCACCTCCGTGCATTTCTTGATCCTTTCGCGGCATCTGTTGATGTCCCTAAGCAATATATAATCTCATTTGCATAGTTTGAATATACAAGTGGGATAATACTGTGTGTTTCCTTCTGTGACTTGCTTTTTGGCTCCACATTATTTTCTTCTACGATTTATCTTTGCTGTCACATTGACCGTGGAGTTCATTCTCATCGTTGTAGCTTATTTCTTCAGATGAATAAAGCAAGTTTACTTGTATTCTCCTCCTGATAGGAACTGGAGTGTTTCTTGCTTTTCACTATTAAACAACCCTGCTGTGAATCCTCTTTCATTGCCTACAGTGCACAAGTGAGGCATGGGGGTGGGAGTGGCATGGGGGTGGGAATGCCGGCTGCTAAGGAATTAGCTGCATTTATCTTTATGCTATTGATTTTTTCCATCTATGCGTATGATCGATCATTCCATTTATATGTCTCGGGAAATTTTTATAATTTTACCCTTAATTGGCTTGCATAGAATTTACTTAATTTATTCCTAGGCATTTTAGTGTTTCACTTGCTATCATCAGTGGTTGCCTGTCTATAGGAATGTAATTAATTTTGTGTACAGATCTTATAAAAAAAAAGCGTACATGCTGATCTCACTTATTAATTCTAATAATTTTTCAGGAGAATCTTCAAAGTTTTCTATGTGGATAATCATATCATCATGTCCCTTTGATTTCTGTCTTTCTAATCCTGCACAATGTTGGCTGCATATCCACCACTGTCGCTCTCCCTTCTTCTCATTAGCAAAATCCAGAATTATCCCCTGTACACACTGTCTGGCTAAAAATATTCAGTCCCTCAGTCTCCTTGCAGCTGGGAGAGGGGAGAGGCATGAGAAACAGTTCTGGCCCATGGAGTATAAGTCTCAGAGTCTAGAGATGAAGGCTTTTGCCAAGTAAAAGACCAAGATGTGACAGGGGAAGACTTCTGGGGCCCCTTACTCATATCTGCAGCTAGATATAGGACAGCCCTAACCAGAGACTGATTTGCCTTCATTTCTCCTTTTGAGGTTTCCTAGGCCGCATTAGTCAGCCTGTCACTGCTATAACAAAGTACCTGAGGCAGACTGCTCTATTTTCGGTCCTTAGAAACACCTCTTACACTTTTTCAAGCTCAGGGAAGCAGCTGAGAGAATGCTTATTTTACAGTATCTTGATCCACATTTTGAGGTATTTTATAGTGGAAGAGTTTTCAGATTGGGAATAGAAATCTTTTCTGCTATCAACCTTAGTTCATGGTTGTGATTTACAAGGTTCCTAAGAATGCACAGCTTTGAGGGATCACATCTGCTGCACAGGTGTGGAAGGTGCTACTCACATTCACCACGTGTTTACTGGGCACCTGCTTATGCTGGACACCATCTAGCACCCAGGGATACAGAGGGGACTAGAACAAACCAAGTTCTCGACCTCATAAAACTTACATTTAGTGGGAAGACACACAGTCCAAAAAAAAAAGATGAACAAACGAGATTTCGGACACGAATAAATGCTAAATAAAAAAGGAAACAGAGTAGACATGCTCCCCACCCCCATCAATGATTTTTCTTCTGTGGTTTCAGTTATCCTCAGTCAACCACTCTCTGAAAATATTAAATGGAAGATTCCAGAAATGATCATTTACGAGGTTTAAATTGCATGATTTTCTGAGCAGTGTGATGAAATCTCACATCACCCTGCTCCAGCCTGCCCAGGATTTAAGTCATCCCTTTGTCCAGTGTATCCACACTGTGTACATTACCCACCAGTTAGTCACTCAATGGCCTTCTGGGGTGTCAGCTTGCCCGGGGTTCAAGTTACCCTTATTTTATATAAGAAGGACCCCAAATCACAAGAGAGGTGATATTGACCACTGGGATGTGCCGAAGAGAAGCCGTAAAGTGCCTTCTTTCTGTGAAGAAGGTCTTATAATGTCTTGTCTGCAGATAAGGTGAGACTAGTGTAGTGCAAAAAAGAAGGTTGGGAAACATTAGCCAACGCTACGTGGGACGTTTGACCTGAAGCCTGCAGATCCGGAAGTCAGTCAAGTGAGTGAGATCTGGGTATAAAGGTGCCAGGTGGAGACACCAGCAAATGCAAACGCCCCAAGGCTGGGAAAGCCCTGGCACATCTGCAGGGAGAGCAGTGTGGCTAGAGCACAGTGGGTAGCTTTATTTTATTGGTGAGAATTATCAGTGCAGGATAATGACGTTTCTTTTGCTATATTACCATGCAGGTAACATATTTTGATAACTTATTACCCCCTCTCCTTTCCCTCTCCTGATCCCCTCCTCATCTCTAATATTCTACCTTCTACTTTCGGAATGGATGTATTTCTTAATTTTCTGTTTTGTTTCTTTCCAGAGTACCAAAGCCAATTGTGGGTATAACACAGAACTCTTCCCATTTGAAGGAAGGTCTGATTTTTAGGATAGGGAAACTTTGGGTTATTATTTTTTAGAGCAAATCAATTAGCAACAGACAAAGCCTGAACAGCCTGAGTTCTTGCTCTCTCTCTCATTCTCTCTCTCTCACTCTCTCTCTCTCCCTCCCTCTCTTTAAAACCATAACCAAGGCAGAAGCAGAATGCAGCTCTGGGTATCTCCAGTGATCACAACCCAGAGACAGGAGTGTTCCCGGTAGAGAGCAGGGCTCAGTCACTGGGTCCACACATGAAGCACACACGGTTACAGCGTTCCCTACAGATTCTCCGGCCCTGATGCCACTATGGTGGTGGAAGGGCGAGATGACTGTGCTTTGTCAAATCCGTGCTACCTTCCTCGTGGTGGTGTGGGGAGAAGCCCAGATGAATGGACAAGCTAGGCAAGACACAGAGAAGAGATGCTTTTGAGCTGCATGCAGAGAGGGCAGGTGAATAGTCACGAGTCCGGGGCCCAGGGTGAATAGTCACAAGTTCCCCGAGCAATGGGAACAGCTTGGACAAAAGAGCAGGAAAGACAGTGGCCCAATGTAAGCCCCAAGATGGTGAGTTCAGAAATCTGGCTGCGTGGGACAAGTCCTACGTTCCGTCACTTGCAAGCTTTGTGGCCACAGGCAGCCCCTGTTTTCTCCAGACTCCAGACTCCAGACTCATCCTGCTGCAGGAGATCCACCCCTGTTCCTCCTCTGCCCTGGGTGATCGACTGCCTACCCACCTCCATGCAGGGAGGATGCCCTGGCAGGGACTTGGTCTCAGTAGGAAGGGGGGACACGGCCATTTCTCTATCTACAGAGAAGGCTCCAAGCCCCGCCCCACTGATGGGGAAACCTGCAGTTGCTCTTGCCCCTTGTAGGCAACGGAACAGTGTTTGCATAGAACCTAGTCTTATCTCAGCCACTTTAAAAACCAGCTCCAGGTTACTCCTAATACCTAACATGAGGCAAACGCTGTGTAAAATAGTTCTTATATGCTGATGTTTAGGGAATGATGACAACAGAGAACATCTACATGTTCAGTACAGACGCAATTTTTCTTTTTTAATATTTTCCACCCGTGGTTGTTTGAATCTGCAGGTGTGAACCGCGGATACGCGAGGTCAACCGTCATTACCGTACGCTGCTTGCCCCATGCTGATCTCTCAGTCAGCTTTAGTCACTATTAGTGTCATTATATGTCAGTGGTGTGTAAAATGTGTGGACCTCTGCTCCTGCTTGTCTAGACGGAAATTCTGGGCATAGCCGAGCAGAACCCCCGCCCAAGGGGACAGCTGTCCTTTCCCATACCTGATTCCCACAGATCCCCTGTCCCCCGGCTTCTTCCCTGGACCCTGGTCTGGGTTCCCAGCAGCCCTCCCTACAAACGCCATCCCCTACTCCTCTGTACCTCCAGGGCTCCTCCATCTTTATAAAGCATCCCCTTCTTGCATCATTTCATCTTTGTTCACACTTCCCTGCTCCCCAGAAATATTACTTTATCTAGCAATGGCGCTGGTTATAAATTGACATGCAAATAGACAAGCATAAATCTGAATGTACATTTATGTTAACTATATTATAAACAGACACACTCGAGGCCCCAAAGATCTCAGCTCATCCGCCCCACCCCGGCAGTGAACAGCAGATCCGTCACCTGGTCAGTGTCCACCGAGCCCACAGCTGCACGGCCACTCACGACAGACTTCATCTGCCCTCCTGGTGAGGGGGAACCATGGATCACGGGTGATATGCTTCCCTTAAGCCTCTTCCTCACCCCAAGGAGCAATTACGGATGTACCGCTCCCCTTGTGAAACTTGGCACAGCACGCTAGGATGGGAGGAATCGAATTAAACCCCTGTAGAGGATTTGGGGCATCTATATTTATGCAGCTAGGCCTGGCACAAATCTAATATTCTGTGAAGATGCTAAGCTCTGCGCAATTTGTGTGCACGTGGCACCTTGTACAAAAGCGCTCAATAAATATCTGTTGGCTGGTTGGTTACAAATAACAAAGCACGGCTATAGCAACTGTGCCGGGTTGTCTGCTCTCCTTTCTAGGTCAAGGCCTTCGATATGTTAATAGCGTCCTGGGTTAAGGCATCGGCGCGGCCCTGGCTGGTGGGAGGTGAGGGGGAGTGAGGTGCGGGTTGGAGGCCTCTGAGCCTCAGCCCAGTTTGCACACACAGACCCAGCAGAGACATCAAACCCTTCACTCACAATGTCTAACTTCAGGGTGGGTAATTACTGAAGGAGGGAGGTACAGGTATAATCTGCCCAGGATTAGGGACAGAATTAATGGCTACCTGGAATCTTTCTCATCCCTCCTTTATCCCATGGGATAAAATAGCAGCTCGACACTGGGTACCTTGCTCTGCACTGCTCATCACTGTCAAATATTAAAGCCCTCCTCTCTTTCTCTGTCTTTCTCTCTCTCTTCTTTTTCTTATTCTTTTCTTCTCTTTTTTTTTTTTTTTTTTGAAATACCACTAATGTCTCAGCACCCGTAATCAACATTTCTAGGACTTAGTTCACTGAAAATCTGAATTATTCCTTTGGTGCCCCTAAAACATAATTTGCCCTCTACAGTATAAATGGGTTAGAATGTATCTGGCTGAACACCTTCAGCCAAGAAGCCAAACAGGCTTCTGAAAGCAGGCAGCATTTGCCACCTTCCTCCCACACCCTGTGGACATTGCTTGGGAGGCAGCCGTGGGCAGGTGGCTA
This sequence comes from Hystrix cristata, assembly GCA_004026905.1. Taxonomy (NCBI): domain Eukaryota; kingdom Metazoa; phylum Chordata; class Mammalia; order Rodentia; family Hystricidae; genus Hystrix; species Hystrix cristata. The sequence goes on from PVJO010002599.1 coordinate 110,393, forward strand.
CTGTTACAGGAAGACTGGGCAGAGGACAGCAGTCCAGGCAAGAGGGCCAGAGGCTGCCTGCAAGGGGGAGGCCAGCTGTCTCCCGGTCAGTTTGCCCTCTGCAGTCTCCGCCTCCCTCCTCTTCGGGCAAGACCCGCCTCTGACTTCCAATGGCCGAGTGTGCCAGTCTGAAGCGGCACCTTAGGGGCTGCAGGGAAACTGTCCCTGTGTGTTCTGGTGGAAACGGGTCATTGGTGTGCAGCATCTGGGTCTGGGGGACTCAGAGCTCTCTATATTTGCGAGGAAGTCTCTGCTCCCATCACAAGAGCTGGAGAACAACCCCAGGAAGCCTCCACGCAGGCCTGGGCACGCTCATCCCAAGGGTGGCAGCTGGACTCAGGGCTGGGCTGGGCGAAGGAGACTAGTAATCATAAAATACAAGTCGAAAGAGTTCTTTCTTACAGACTGTTTACCGTGAGTCGGGCAGTAGTTTGATCTTTTAAAAATACATTATTTAATTGAACGCTGAGTAAGAGCCACCAGTTTGCAGGGCTCCGGGGCCAGGCCAGGACAGAACAGGGCTGCTGTGAGACCGTAAGTCTGGTGGGGACAGTGACCAGCTGCAGCACTCACCCCATTGAAGGGGAAACAGGCACGGCCCTGTGCCCACCGAGATTGCAGACCCCATTCTATAAATAGGAAATGGAGGCTCAGAAGTATATTCTCCAGTTAGAAATACTGATACACAGCTGGAAACACAGATGTTTAAAATGCAACCTCTTGATTCTTAAATCTTGGTAACTGACTGAAAACCAAGTCAACCCTGTGCATGTGAATCTCAGCAGGTCAGCGGGTCAGAGCTGGCCCTTGGTCACAGATTTGCGACCTGGGCCCAGACACAACACGAAGGAGAGCACAGGAATTCCGCGTTTCAGGGGAGGAAACTTGGTCTCAAAATGCTTACGTGGCTGGCCAGAGAAGGCGGCCTTATCAGGGGCAGGGTCTCCCAAGTGCCACAGTGTGGCCCCACAACCCCCTGGGAGTGGCTCACTCAAAGCCAAACCCCACTTCCCAAGCAGTGGGTGAGAGCCGCAGCTTCAGGCCCGGCCACACATCGACTCCACAGTGGAGCCCTTTGGAGTGACCATTTCCTGGGCTTCACCTCTGCAAACTCCGGTTTCCTCGGTCTGGCGTGGTCCAGTGACGACCTCTCAGCCAGTCTCTTGCTCAGAAGCAGATTGTGAGCTTCTAGAATAAGAACGTAGATGAGTGGTTAAGGGCAGGGGCACTGGGGCCAGACGGACCTGGGCTCAAGTCCCGACGCTGCCCCTCCCCAGTCGAGGAAGCTGGGCAAATCAATTCACCCCTCAAGCCTCAGCACCCCATCTCTATAAGAGGGTAACAATAATCCTTCCGCTGGATTCCTGTGAAGGAGATGCATGCAGTTGGCACTCAGTAAATCAGGCTTCCACTCCTGCAGCCTCTGGCTACAGCCACACAAATACAGGAGCAAAGAGCAGTAAGCCTGGGCAGAGTCGGGGGCTTGTACTGCATCCCTGTGTCACCCAGGCACATTCACCTAAGGTCATTTCACAGCTGAAGCCCAGGTGACCTCAGTGGAGGGGCATCTTCCACCGAGGAAGGTCTCAATCTCCCTCACATCTCCCTCTCTGGTATAGCCAAGTCCAGAGAATCTGGTGGGATGAGTTGCCCCCCCACACATGTCCCTTCTGAGATGTTCAGCAGCCAAGTTCCCCCTGACACTATCATTCCCCAACTCCTAGAATAGATATGATCTGAAGGAGACACAAGCCATTTAGAGGAAAGCATCTTAGAAATATTAATCCCATACTTGAGGTCATAGAAAGATCTGTGTCTTGGAGTTCCCGTTTCCAAGACCCTGTAATCCTGTAAAATGAAGATCAAAACTACTGTCTCTAATCGAAATTGACTCATTTGCTAGAAAGCCCCTCTCGCCTTCCCAGACCCCCTCCTAAGCCTGTACTACGATAACAGATCATTATTCCCGGTCAATTCGTCGCACGTGAACACCAGCTCGCAAACCAGCCCAGAACTGCACAAGCCAAATTTTGCTTCTTTGAATACTTTTACCCCCAACCCTGCCTCATTGAGAGTCCCTGAACTCTTTCAGGGGCCGTGTTTGTTTATAAAGAGCAATGTAATGATTACAGTTACAGTCAGTAGAAGAGTTCCAGGGTTGGGCCTCTGATCTGCTGTCATAATTGGCAAGGACGATTTCACAAAGTCTTGATCACAAAGATGGATGCCGTCTTTCCAGTTAGCCACTGAGTGGGCCCAGCGCTCCCCAGGCAGATCTGTAACACACGAAGAATTGGAAACCTGCGGTGGCGCTATCTGCATGTGAATCCTGAACGACCACATGAGTAAGCCGAGCTCCCTTTACGTAGCGTGTCAGCCGCACTGGTGTAAAACAGCAAGGAAGAAGGGGCAGTCAGCGATGGCAGTAACGGCGATTTTTCACTGACAGGTTTGGCAAAAGGAGGTATCAATACCAGATCTCCAGGTTTTCCCCAGCTTTCTACTGGATGCGATGAGGAAATGCCTTCCGTCCTAAAGACTCATGAGGAAGTAGCTGCTCTTCAGAAAGTACGTTGAATCTACAGTCAAGATATTTTGGAAATGGGAGTATTTTCTGACAACACTAGAGATCAAAGTGAGAGGGGAAAGTTGGGATTTTAAGTCTTCAGTGCAGGAAAAAAAAAAAAAAAAGGATTTCCAGGCATTTTTAAGACATTGGGTTTACTTTATAAAACTGGCTAGCAATAAAAGGGGACATAACTCGGCCTCCAGATACAAAATTCTGTGGAGTCCAGCTCCACGCCAGGGATGTGTCTGCCTGGCTCAGATGTGATCTGAGGCGCCTTACAGGAGGGACACAGAGGCGATGCTCTATCAGCGTTTGCTGACTGACTAACCAACCAACCCAAACATTTATATAAGGTATCAGTGTGATTGCTGGACTTATCTCTGATTTCTTATGAGGCATTTCATCTACAGAGCCTGAAGTCAAGATTTAGGTGTCCCTGGAGCAATACATGTATAAAAACGGTCACATCAGGGAACAACTATGTGTTTGGCCTCCCAGCTCCGTCCCCAGTAATGTCACATTGGTAACCTGGCGTAGCTACACCATGGCAGGAGAATCCACACCAGGGACCTTGGCACAGGATGCAGGGCAGGCTGGTTTGTGGTGGACGGCAGCCATTAAATGCCCACAGCACACCCTTCATTCACACGTACATGGAAACCCAATTTCCGGTAGGAGACTTCATGGCAGAGCACAGCTAGATCTTTGTAGCCTGAAGCCAGTCAACTGAGAGTAGATTTTCCTCTTCTTCCTCTTCACAGCTATCCTAACTGTTTTTTCCAGGCTATTTTCCCAAATCTATATTCTGTTTTACCCAAGCTGATCATCATCCATAGTCAAGTGATTCCCTTTTGTATCTTCCTCTTATAATTATGGTGGCAAAAGTGTGACCTTGCACCCCTTGGCCTCCCCTAGTTAGAGTTGCTCCATCCCTAAGAAAAGGGGAGGAGAGTGAGTGAGCTCCGGAGGCCCATTTCAGTCTGACACTCCAATTCCGGATTTTACTAACAGGCAACTCTTAGTCCCCTAAGAATCCTTGCATGGTTGGTCTGGCTTGCCTTAAAAAATTGTTTCTCAGAAAGCGATAAATGGGAGACCACTGCAAGCTAAAATAGTAATTCATTTTGCGCTCAAGAGCAGCAGGTGGTCACGGGAGTTTCCTAGAGCTGCTTCGATCTACAAATAATGAACACAGCTAAACAGGGCTACAGAGAAATTGCAGCAGGAAGAAGGTATGGAATCCATCCCAAGCCTAACAAAAACAGAAATACCACGGGCAAATAGTGAAGTCAAAATTTTAATAGACTGCAGGAAGGTGATTATATGGAAAAAATCAATGTGAAGCTTAAATTAGCCCCAACACCTATAACTGCATTTATTTTGGAATTAAGAACTATGGGAGACACCTGCATTGACCAATGGCCAAACTTTTGTGTGTTCATTAGTGGAAGTTATTTTTAAAAGATTCTTTCATGTGCCCCAATTATCTAATGAGGACCAGTTAGAAAGCTTTGAAATAACTAGGCCAAAAATTAAAAACTCCAGTGTCCTCTCATGCCAGATAAGTGATAAAAATAAGCCCAGATGTCAAAGAAGTTAGCATAGACACTTTTTTCCATATCAGATATACATTTATAATAAATAAATAATAAATATAAATGCAGAAAATTAGATATAAGAGATAGTCTACAGCTTCATAAAGAAATCTGACCTACATTAGGGTTTTCCAGGGCCACAGAATCAATGGGATGTGTGTATACAGACTGTCCCCAATTTAACAACTATTCAACATTTTTTTTTTTTTGGTATTTTCTGTGATGGTGTGAAAGCATGAGCATACGACCATCCTGTTTTTCTCTTTCAGTAGCATTCAATAAACTCCATGAGATGTGCCACACTTTATTATAAAATTGGCTTTATGTTCAATGATTTTGTCCAATTGGGCTACAATAAATGTTCTAAGTATATAAAGTCAGGTAAGCTAAGCTAAGCTGCTTAGCAGGTTTGGTGTATTGAGTACATTCTTAATTTATGACATTTTCAACTTACAGGTGAATTCGTTAGGATGTAACCCCATCATAAGTCAAAGAACATATATCAAAATATGTATATACATTTGAATATGAATATGACAAGGGATGGTGAAGGGAGAAAGAGAGTTTTTTTGTTTGTTTTTTTAATGAGAATTGGTTTGCATAATTTTGGAGTCTGATAAGTGCCAAAACCTGCAAGTAAGTGGGCAACTGCCAAGCCAGAAATGTGGAAATGTTGCTGTTATAGTTGCAGTTTGAGTACCAAGAGTCTCAAGACCCAGGAAGAGCCAATGTTTCAGTCTGAGTTCAGAGGCAGGAAAAATTCAAAGCCCATCAGATAGGAAGACACCTGATTTGGTGAGGCCCACCCATGTGATGATGGGCAGTCTGCTCTGTCAAAGTCCGCCAACTTAAATATTAATCTCATCCAAAAAAACACCCTCAAAGAAACACTTGGAATGTTTGATCAAATATCTGGACACCCTGTGGTACAGTCCAGTCGACACAAAAATTAACCATTGTGTGATCTCTGTCTTTACAACAAGCCTGCAAAGGCAGGTTTTCTCCCATAAGTAAAGAGGGCAAGCATGACGACTTCATGTGACGGTGGCCCCAGTAAAGGCCAAAGGAGGAACGATGCTTTTCCAATCAGAGGAAGCAGCCCTTAGCCAGCACTCCATCGCCAGTGGCCACGAGGGTGGAGCCCAGCGTTGTCTCTGGACAGGGCTTCTGAGATTTCAAAACAACCTGGGACCCACACGAATCCACAGTGTGGTAACCCTCCCTCCCCACCACCCCAGGCCACCTGTTTTAACCTCGCCCTACACAGTGAGTCCCATTGAAACAGGGAGTGACCCTGGAAGGCTCATTAGCGTTTGCATTCCCAGAGCTTACCATGGGGCCTGGCATTCAGTAAGTACAGACTGACTCCTAGACTCCAGAGTCGGAAGCCAGCAAGCTCTGTAATCATAGCACTTGACCTTCAGAAGCCCCTCCATTACATGAGCGCAAACAACTTTGCAAATTCAGCTCGTGCTGTGGTAGCTTCCGAACTGATATCACAGAGCAAAGCGATCTTCCCAGACCCCGGTGACTCTCTCACAATGACACACCAACGTGAGAAGGAGAGAGTCTCTTCTGAGTTTTGGGTTCTGCAGCCGGAGATCAGCAGGAACCAATGCCGGCCTCTCCCTGGTAGCCTGGAGGTGCCTGCCTGGCGGATTGTCCCTTACCCAGTTTTTCAGAGAAGGCCCACACCCGCTCCTTGAATGGGGAGGACGCGTCCCCAGTTGTTTGCAGTAGTGACTGCACAATAAGACAAATGCCATTTTATCATCTTGTTATGTGAGGAGCAAAATGAACCACTAGGGGCAAATCCACAGATAAACAGATTAGGGCGCACGGCTGCAAGTGTCTGTCATGTGTCTGCATTAGGAAGATCCCTCCACCCCCAGACAGGTAAACATTATCCTTGTTTGACTACTTGTCACTCATCTGCCCCCGAGGACCTTAGCGAGGATTGAGATTTGTTGAAAGACCCTCAATGCTCCGGCCACTGTGATAAATACAAATTGATGCTATTGACAGAATTTTTAAATGTTTCTCAACTGGGCTTTATCCAGGTCCTTATGTTTTTTAAATGCAGAGCTATGTCCTGCTTCTTGGTCAGACACTTGGAGGACCATCTTGGAGCCTCTATCCTCAGCATAAAGGGTGTTGGGTGGCCACAGTAACACGTGGGTTTGTGAGCATGTGCATGTGTGGAGAGACGCCATTCAGTCTCATGCCGGGGCGAGCACTTACAACCCCACCATCCTCTGTGTCCTGCGGTCTAGCCCAGAGCATCTAGGCCTGCAGCAAGCTGTCTTGGTTCAGGATCTTTTTGTGTACAGAACAGAAAGACGCTCAAATAAGCTCAATATAAAAGTGGGGCCTAGAAAAGGCATCTAGTCTCTTGGGCAACAGCAAATGTGGGCTCTCTCTTCTTTTCTCTTCTCCTCTCACCCCCCTCTTCCCCTTCTGCTTTCTCACCTTGCCCAGGGCCCCAAATGGTTGCTCCAGTTCTGTGAGACAAGACCCAGGATATGCACTATCTTTTAGCTCTCATCCTGACTGTGAACTCGAACCTCCTTTTGTAGCTCTTGCCTCTGAATGAACCCGGTTGGCCTACACCAACCCTTTGGGTTTCGTGTTCCAGCTGGGCTGGGCCTAGGGGCAAGGAGCAGGGGCACCAGGTCGGTAGGCGGGCTCTGCAGAGCCGGGCGTAGAGGAAGGAATTCTAGCTATTAGGTAGGTATCTGATAGTCAGTGCATGCCAAGTTAATCAGTTCTCTGCATAGAAGGCCTCCTCCCCTGAAAACAGAGGAAAAGAAATATCTGGATGGAGAAGAATTGATCTCGTCCTCAACCCTGGAAGATGGGTTTCAGGACTGCCAAGTTCCACCCTCAAAGCGGGTGACACTGGCACTCCTGGGAAGGCTGCCTTCAAGCCACAGATGGTACCAAGTGGAACAAAAGTAGAGGTCATACTTTATCTTAATACTCCTATTGTCCTTCCCTGATGAAATCAGACTCTGGCCACCCCATGTCCACCCACCCTGCTTGCTTATTTTTACTGGCCTACAAAAGCCCAAAGTATGAGAATTAGCCAGTGAGATGAGCCCTCTAACCCTCCAATGCTCCAGCAGGATCAGATTCTAAGGGATGCAGAGAATGCTCAGACTTGGGGGCCGGACAGCCCAGGTTCAAGGCTGGACCCCACCACTCAGAACTATGCAACACCAGACAAGTCACTGCTTCTCTTTGTTCCCCTTGAAAAACGGCAGTAATAATAGTGCCTTCCTGACGGGGTTGTTTGAGGATTAAGCATGCTCAAGGATCTAAGGTGCTTTGGACAACGTCTTGGCACAAAGAAACTGCACATGAAACAACAGCAATAAGGAGCAAGGCGTGAAGGAGTGAGGGGTGGAGAATAACAGGGAAGAGGAAGGAGGCGGGCAGGAGGGAGAGAGAAAGGAGGAGAGAAGGAGAAGAGATCGACAATGACTGTGGCTCCCTCCAGATGCCACCACAGGTGATGAGTGAACAGAAGGGAGACAGCCAGGCCTCCTATCAGAAAAGGCAGGTCAGCCAGGTGCGGTGGTGCGCCCCGTAAGTAATCCCAGCACTGTGGGAAGCTGAGACAGGAGGATGACAAGTTCCAGTTCAGCCTGCCTGGGTAACTTAGTGACAGTGAGATCCTGCCTCAAAAAAAAATAAACATAAAAATATGTTGACGTGAAGGCCTTGGATTCAATATCCAGTAGAGAAAGAAAAAGGAAAGAAAGAAGGAAGGAAGGAAGGGAGGGAAGGAGGGAGGAAGAGGGCGAGGGGAGGGGTGGGGGGAGGGGAAATGGGCAGGAACCAACAGGCAGGACAAAGCCCAATGCAGTGGAGGCTTCTGAGATAATTATGTTGCCCCCTGAGGAAAAGAAGTCTGTGGCTTTCCATGTCAGGGTTCTTCCATTAGCACCTCACTCTGTGCCATCTCACTCTTCTCTGTGTCCCCTGTGTTGCGGAAGGATGCACCTGCCACCTTCATCACACCTTCACCCTCTCTGGGAAGAACTCAAGCCAGGTTCCCATGTAGTGTGACCAGGCTACGGATTGGCTGCCCTGGGGTCAGGTGTTCTTCACCGGCCCAATCAGCTGCAGTGGGGCCATGGCTAAATTCTTGTGAGCTGTCAAAATTCTCAAAGGCCTAGAAACGCTCTGGGAAGGGCAGAACTTGGGAGTTTCCCGGTAATTTCTACCTAGTCATCCAACTGGTGAGAGTTGACAGGACCAGAAGAGGTATTTGAGGAAGGCTGGGAAGGACCCAAGAGACCCGGACCAAGAGGAAAATGGAAGGAAATATGATTGGAAGTCCTGTTCAGGACACTGGCTTGACTGGCCGCTGTGGGGTCAGGTGCTAACCGCTGGGCCAATCAGCTTGAAGACAGAGGTCATGTGACCGGAGACAGCCTAGGAATTACACATGGGCGTGTTCTCCTTCCTCAAAGTTGGAGTCAGCAGGAGAAGGAGGCAATCCAGTTTCCCCATGTTGAAATTTCAAAAGACCCTGAAATTCCTCCTTGTTAAAGAGAAGTGGCCCCCACAGGAAAAGCCTTTGAGAACCCCAGGAGCTGGGGAGACTGATTTGCCCCCCTCTGGGGAGGAACTCATCAAAGGCACAGTATTACTCAGCAGCTAAGTGGTAACATCTCAATCTTTTATTAGGTGAGCATCACTCCTTCAGGGACACAGGACCACCATTCTGTTTGCTCGGCAAATAGATCGAAATCTTCCAGCTAATTTGGAGCTATCCATGCTACTAACTTCTAATTTGAAAAAGGGTGAATTAGCCCTGAGCAATTGCCTGAGAGTCAAGGCATCTGAGACCAAATCCCAACAATAATGGAAGTGGAGGGAAACCTATCTGAAATGTTTGGAGTGCGGAAAAAGTGTGCAACCTTTGATTTTCTGGGTAATTGATACTAGATCTAAAGCCATAGACAGTTTGAAGCTTGACTTACCTGGATAAATTTGACTATACAGACCTCAGCAAACCACAGAATTGGCTCTGAAAGTCCTATATCGTCTCTTTCAGGTAGGAATAATTCCTGAGACCTTGAAACATTCTCAGTGAGATCCTAAGCCGGTGTCAAATCCTCTGATTCCCTGGCTGATTTTTCTTGCATCAGGATTTCAGTCTCTCAGACTGCTGCAGAAGTTCAGCAAAATATCTTTCTTCCCAGTTCCCTAGATGTCGGGATAACACGGGGGTAGATTCCACCTATTTCTGCAGGCATTCATGAATCACCTACTAAGTGCGGGGAATGCCCTGTGTTTATTTTCCGATTACTTGCAGTAAATGTTTATTAATGAAAGAGCCTTCTTTCTTCCCACGTGTCCATATGGCAGCTCCTTGCAGCGACTGCTGCTGGAGGCGGGTGATGGCTGTTTTAATGATCAGCAAGCCAAATACTCGCTTGCATAGCACTCTGGAGTGTGTTTAGTGAAGACAACTCATCTCGGAGGGGATTTGTGGAAGACGGTGTTGTGGATCATTTAAGAGGCCTTACAAGTGGCACTGTGACATGTTTGTTAAGCGGCTGGCCCTGGCAGAGCAGGGTGAGCTGTCACATCAGGACAAAAGCATCCCACAGCTGCCAGGAGAGCTCCGTGCTGGCTGTCCCTGTGCAAATGTGATTCGCCGGAGGGTTGAGTTTCTGCTCCCGGGACGAGAGCCTTAGCCATCAGGTTCTCCTAATCCAGCAAGAACTTTACTATAGTCAGAATTTGACCGCCCTTCCAGCAAGTGACTCTGATCCTATGCGGCTCCCAGGTTACACCCCTCCACATGGGGTCCTCCTTTGGCAACCGCAAGAGTCATCCAGGAGCTCATTAAAACTCAAGATGCCTCGGTCTGGCTCCCAGAGATCTAGGTGCAGTGGTTCCATGGTGGCGCCCAGTAATTCATATTACCGATACCCCAAGGGACCCAGTCAGGTGTTCCCCAGACTATTCTTTGAGACAATGGTTCCCAAGATGCTTCTAGCATGGCCTCTCTTCTGAATTCCCAGCTCGAACAGGCAGCATTTGCCCCAAGCCTGCCACGGCGAACGTACATTCTTCCTGGAGTCATCTCCGTAAACGGTGCCACCCTCATCCCCAGCCCTGTGCCAGAGCTGAGAGGGCCCCCTCAGTCACTCACTTCCCTTAGCCCCCCACTCTTCCTTCTGGCCCGCATCAGCTCCGTCCCCTGAAGAGCATCACATTCCCCTTCCTCTCCAGCCTCCTGACCCTGCCGTAGTTCACCAGTATCATGTCTCCATCTGTGTCCTGAAAGAGCTGCCTAGTTGTTCTCTCTGTGTTCGGTCTTCTTTGCATGTTTATATATGAGGCCTTGGTGCCGTGTTGCTCTCAGAATGTGGTTCAGACTCCCTGGCATCAGACAGCCTTCGATGCTTGCATCCTGTCTTCCGCCTACTCTCGTCTCCTAGAGCTCGCCTTCCCAGCGGTGACGTCCTGAGCTCACTATTTCCCTCGACGGTGTTCCCTTTGCGTGGAACACCCTTCCCCACCCATCCACCTCCTAAGCCCCACTGCAGCTGGGGGGCTGGGACCAATCGGGACCTGAACCCTCCCGGCCAATTTCTGATTACATCCAGACGGTTCCTCTGTCAGAGTCAGCCTCAGATCCCCGGGGTTTGTTAAATGGATTCCTTTATTCTTCTGCCTCTGTTTTGTTTTTTAATAGCTTTATTAGAGCATAATCTACACACTCTAAAATTTGCCCATTTTAAGTGTGCAATTTAGTTATGTTTAATGGATCTACAGACTTGTAAGTCATTGATAATCTAATTTCAGAACATTGCCATCTCCCCAAAAAGAAACCTTGTACCTATTTCTCTCCCCAATTCTTACCCGCAGCCGACCACTGATCTACTTCCCGTATTTGTAGTTTTACTTGTTCTGGGAAGTAATGTAAGTGGAATTATACAATAGATGTTCTTTTGGGTCAAGCTTATTCACTGAGCATGTTCTAGAGGTTCCTTCCTATATTGGGACTTTGTTTCTTCCTACTCTTTCTCTTTCTCTTATGCAAATAGTACCCCATTGCAGATAAGTGCCACATTTTATTTACCACTTCATCAGTTGATGGACATTTGGGTTCTTTGCACTTTTTATTATTTTGTATATTGCTACTGAGAATATTCATGCACAGCAGAACATCAGTGTGTGAACTTAATTCGTTCCACGATTCTGGGGAAGATGGCCACAGTTGTGCTCATCACCTGTTGTGGAGTTCTCGAACGGAAGCAAAATTTTGTTGAATGCTTCTGTTTGACAACCAAATTGTTTGGTAACAGAAGCATTCATGAACCAAGGTATTACTGTACAAGTTTGAGGTGGATGTACATTTTTCATTTCCCAATAGTTTGGACCTGGACTATCCCCCAAAGACTCCTGTGTTTGAGACTTGGCAAGTGGTGGGACCCTTTAAGAGGTAGGGCCTAGAGGAAGGAAGTTAGGTTACTGGGGACATGGTCTTGAAGGGGCTACTGGAATCCCAGACTCTTTCTCTTGTGCTTCCTGGCCACCATGAGGTGAGCACTTTCCTCTGCCACATGCTCCCCAACACGTAAGGCAATGCTCCACACAAGCACAAAGGCAATGGGGCCCAGTTACCATGGACTGAAACCTCTAAAACCATAATCCAAACAAGTCTTACCTCCTTTTAAATTGTTTATCTCAGATAGTTTTTCACAGCAGCAGAAAGCTAACACTGTATCCAATTGTAGAGAGTCTTCAACTTCCTATCTTCTATAAACTTGCAACTTTAACTTCTTAAATTCTTCTTTATAATTTCTCAATTTCAGGTATACAAATTTGTTTTCTAAACCCTGACTCCCAATGAATGAGTCATGCAACCCCAATTCTACTGACACTGTGGACTATACATGACAAAAATCCTTCACTCAGATTTTTTTCTTGGATTTATTTTTTAAAACAAGAGCAAATATTATCTTGCAAAACCATACATAGAAATTCAAAACTAAAAACTGTGAGTACAATCACTTCTTCAAAATGCTTCTGATTTTTTTTTTAATTACTATTGAGGAATAAAATTAAGGTAGGGTTAAAGGCTTAGTAAAGTACGGCCTTCGTGCAATAATTACACCAAAGAGAAATAAACTAGTGATTATTGCCCATAATTGTTCTCCCTTTTTACGTATTGACTCTCTGTCCTCTGCCCACAGAAAATTGCTATGTGTCCTTCAAACTTCTGTTTTGGTTTTTTGCTCTGGCCTGATCCACTAAAAGGGGCTCTTTTATGGGTGAATCTCTCCTAATGAAACGAGAGTGTCCCAGGTGGGATCAAAGTCTGAGAATGGCTGTGCCATGTGAACCTTGGAAACTTCCAGAAGCTGAGGAAGCCGGGATGGGAGCCAGGACACCTCCAGCAAAGATGGTTGTCATTCCGGCTTCCTCTGCACTACGTGCATGAGAAAAACTAACAGCTCTGCAAATCCAGGGCAGGGTGAATGGCGATTGCTCCCCTCCACCAGCAGCCCACCAATTTGCCCTTAATCCTGTGATCCGTCCCTCTGGCTGGGCTGTGGGCTGTGGACTGGAGCTGCTGCGATGGCAGGGAAGGAGGGTGGGGCTTGCATTCAGTCAGCCCCAGAGGGTGCTGACAGGAAATTCAGTGTCGCCAGGACACCTGGAAGTGACAGGACCCTGACTCTTCCAGGAAGTTGCCTCTTACATCCTTCTCTCTGTGCTCAGCCAGGCCAGTGGGAAACTTCAGAATAACTCAGCAGGTCCCACTTTACATTTAAACATGGCTTTAAGGTTACTGCAAAAACAGCAGCGATGGAACCTTTGTGGGCTTCCTATTTCTTGCTCCAGATTAGCGATGCAGAGACCCAGAGAGGAGGCGTGGCCTGGATAAAGGTCCTGCATTCGTGTGCCAGCAGTCAGAGGATGGAGGGGCCTCAGGAGGTGCTGGCGCAGGTTCAGAAGCCAGGGGAAGAAGAGAAAGGGCTGGGCAGAGCCTGCCTGGGTGAAAATCAGAGGTTTTCTTTTTAGTCCAGTCTCCGAGAGGACTCAAAAATCCTCTCCATAATCTTCCCTGTCCCGATCCCTGCCGTGCATGACTCCAGGCCCAGCACTCAGAGATTTTCAATGTCATTTTAATTCACCCTCTTGTGCCCTGCGTGCAGCCACTCTCCCACAGTGAGGCTATTCCTGGGGCTCTTTCTGTGTGCCCAGTGACAGAGCCCCCATCCAGGACCAAGCAGAGCAGGTAGGGGCCTTTAAGCATTGTACGTGAGGACATCACTGTGGCTTTCTTGGTCCTGCTGAGGGTCCCTCCTCTCAGAGGAGAAGCAGGAGGAAAGAGGTTCTCTACTAGGACCCTCTGTCCCTCTCTCCCTCCCTCTCTCTGTCTCTCTCTCGCTTGCCTCCTTTCTTGTCTTTTTTTTGTTTTTTTTTTTTTCAAGTACTGAGTATTGAACCCCAGGCCTTTGCACTGAGCTACATACCCAGCTCTTTTTAAATTTTTTTTTATTTTGAGGCAGGGTCTCCCTAAGTCGCTAAATTGCCCAGGCTGGGCTTGATCTCGCACTCCTCCTGCCTCAGCCTCTCACGGTGCTGTGATTACAGGCATACACCACCGCGCCCAGCTCATTATTTCGTTGTGTAAGCACAAACTCCTGTTGGAGTCAACATTTATGTAAGCATTGAGTGCTTAATGTATACCAAGCATCCTTTAGAGCATTCTTAAAGGAAGACAACAAAGAAATGAGAAAGCGTCCCCTGCTGTCCAGAAGGCTAACGTCCCCCTTGGGGTGACCCCAGAAGCCGTGATGTATGTAGCCAACTGCTCAAGCGCTCGTCAGCTCTGATGGATGGGACAGAGGTTTGAAGTCCTAGTTCATGCATGAGAAGAAACCCACTTCTGATTCATTAAGCGCCTCTCTCCTAGGGATCGGGAGACCCATTTCTCCCGAACTTCACAGAGCCTCCCACCTGCTTCCTTAGAACCCCACGAGCATGCAGGGAAATGGGGCCATTCCACGGAGCACAGAGCGCACTCATCAAACAGAAATTCACCAGCTCTGTAAAAAAAGCAAGCGTGTGTTCAAAAATCCGCTTGCGGCTTTTCCCACAAGCCTGTTTCTGCAAAACGGAAGCATCAGAGACACACATCAGCCCAAGCCCAGTGAGGACGGGTCAGAACGTCCAGGTAATTCACGTTCAGGTAGACTATAAACCTGGCAAATAAGCAGCCTCCCATTCTGCGTGTCGAGGCCTATTTTATTGAAGTTAGCCAGGACAATATATTTACTCCTAAGACTGTTGTTTCGTAGAATGGAGGAAAAGAGAAATTCAGGACAATATATTTACTCCTAAGACTGTTGTTTCGTAGAATGGAGGAAAAGAGAAATTCAGGCACCTAGAAATGGTAGGTGAAACAGGAAGCATCTCAGTTAAGAGAAAATATCTTAATTGAGATAAATACATGATCAATCCGAGAGATGGCTACCAGCTCACATCCTATTTCTCTCAGTCCAACTACTCCTGTTGGTGTAGTCGATTTCCTCCTAAAAATATACACTCTTATTCTAAGCAGCAGTGGTTTCAGGAGGGAAGGTTTCCAGTGAATAACTTCAGTTGGGCACCTCGGTAGCTCTGAAGAAACGGGACAATCGAGGCTGGCCTGTTTGGAAAAAATAAAATGCAATCTAATGTATTTAATGTATACCAATCTAAATAGGGGGGGCACATCCCCTGCTAGATGGGGACTTCAGCCCCGTTCCTTTCTTCCCCTGGCCTTAGAGTCCTCATTATAGCACACAGAAGCTGGTTTTCATGACCTCTCCCAGAACCTCATCAACAGCCGTGAAAGAGAGAGAAGTCCTCCCTACAGACCCAGACAGCTTACTTCTGTCCACATGGAGCTTTGCCTTGATTTATCATGGCACTCAGCCATGATTTATCAACTACCTACCGTCCCAAGCCCGATGCTAAGACTCCGAGGACACAGAGGTGAGGGAGGCCTGTCCCTACCCTGGTGAGCTTTCTGCAGAGATCTTAGAGGAAAGCACAGCGGACCCACTTCAAGAATGCTCAGGGCATGAAGACTTCAGAAAGGACAGGCCTCCTGCACTGCAGAGGAGGAGCACAGGGGCGGCCAGGTGAGGAGCAGGAAGTAGAAAGGGGTGGGCGTGTGAGCTCACTGTGCATTTGAGGGTGCCGGTAGGCAGGGCTGGGCCCCGATGGACCTTTATGCCACACTGAGTGGTCCGAGTTCAATCCTAAAGATATAAAGGATCCATTAAGAGGTTCAGCAGAAAGGCAGACCTGATTAAAGTAAGCGCTCACTCTGGCAGTGTGGTGGAGTGTCACTTGGCTGGGGGAAGAGGACAAGAGTAAAAGAGGTGGCCGGGGAATCAGTGAGGAGATTGCTACAGGAATCCAGATGGCAACCAACTGGGGGCCGAGTCAGGTCTGTGGCAGTGATCAATTAGAGGAAGAGACTGACTGAAAGATAGAC
This sequence comes from Hystrix cristata, assembly GCA_004026905.1. Taxonomy (NCBI): domain Eukaryota; kingdom Metazoa; phylum Chordata; class Mammalia; order Rodentia; family Hystricidae; genus Hystrix; species Hystrix cristata. The sequence continues at coordinate 126,120 of PVJO010002599.1, forward strand.
AGGAGGACAAAGCTAAAAAAGCTAGTGATAGCTCCATCAGGGACCTTGTCATTCTCCCCTGTGGATAATATTTTTCAAGTCACTAACTAATGCTAGTAAATAGTTGTCTACTCTCTGTCTCTTGCTGGGTTGCAGGCTTGTGCGGCAAGAAAAGTTTGTCTATTGTCTCTCTTGTGCACCTTTATATCTCTACGCTTTAGTACAGTGCCTGGCATATGAGTGAATACAAACACATACAAAAATACATTACTATGAGATCTTAAAAAAAAACATAGCAAGGCAGTTGTGGTACAGGGAAAATAAGATCAAGTGCAAGGCTTGTCCACATTGTATAACTCATGGTATACTCTTGCTGAAGGCAGGCCAAAAATTTTGCTCTGAGCTGCCGGGAAGTCAGTGCAAAAATGAGAATGTGAGAGAAAAATCGGACATATCAGGAGAAACACAAATATTTCTCAAAGAAATGTCCTCCCTGGATCATAATTGAGAGGGCACTGTAACCAACCTCTTTAATATCAATAATGTAAGAAGAATGTTTTTACTCTCTGAAACTTTCAAATGTCCATGATTTTTGATGCCTAGGCAAGGTAATTGAGCATGCTTAAGATCAACTAAAAATTGCAAGTCCTAACTATCATGTGGCCAAGGAGTTCTCTATCAATTTAGACTCTTGCCTGAAGCAGCCAGGTTAGTCGTGGTGGGGGGAAAGGCCCCTTGACTTGACGTTAAGAGATGAATGAGAGTCGCTGCCCTTCTCGTAGGAAATGTGTCCCTTGAACAAGTCCCATGACCTCTCTGAGCATGGTTTCCTTATCTTTAAAGTGAAATGTTAGCATGGGACTTCATAGACTAATGGTGAGGACTAAAAGAGGTTATCCGTGGTAAACACTTTGCAGTGTCTGAAAAAGTAAGCCAGAAAGCTAGTCAGACTAGAAGGATGGATGGAAGGAAGGAAGGGTGGACAGAAGGATACATGGGTGGGGCAATAGGTAAATGGATAGATTAATAACAGATGGATGAGTGGATCAACGATGGGCACACTGACCAATAAGATGAACATTCTGAAGGAGACCACCACATCTTGGTTTCTATGAAAGTCCTATACCGTACTGCCATTGGGTGCTAGAGACTTAAGATTCTTATTTTAGGTTCTGTCTAGAGCACTCTCAATAGGAACTTGATGCTAATATGCAGGTGTTGCTCTTGAACAGGTACACTATCCCGCCCAAAACATCTATGAGTAAATAATACTTATTGAGAGCAGATGCTCCAGTGGGAAAAGCGCTAGTCAATTTGTCCACTCCCCCATACCACCTGGTTCCTGCCTATATGCAACCCAATTACTGGTGAATCGAGTATTCACAGTGAGTACAATTAATCAAATGCATTTTGACTAATTAATTTAAGAACTGGTAAACAGGGCCTCCCTTTGGTAGTTTGGAGATGCAGCTACTGGTGCCCCTGATTAAAATGAGAAGCCAATCTGGCTAGAAACTAGCGTGTAATTGATGGGAACACTTTTGCAACATTTCTTTTAAGGTTTGTCAAATTGTATACTAGTGATACTGCTAACCCCTTTTAATCAGTAAGTATAAAATTCATCCAAGGGCATAAAATATATCTGACAATAGCATACATCAAATCCCAAACTGAACATTCCAAATAAATTGTATCGAGATTTTGTCACCAACATTGATTTCTGCTTTTCAAGCTGGCTTCTGGGGCAGCCACATAAAAGTTAAATACAAGCTATCTATGGGCTCATTGGATTGCAGTAATTCATTAAACCAACGGTGGCTTTAATAAATCTGAGCATAAAGATTGCTTCCCCAGACACCCTAAGCTTGGAAATGAGCCACTAATCAAAGAGGGTGGCAAAACTAATCTTGTTGGCACATAGAAGAGGCAAGAAGCAGCTCTGGAGACCTGCAGAGGGCTGACCCGCAAGGGTACCTTGTGCTTCAGCAGCACCATGAGATTGTGGGGAGACAGGGCCCCTCTAGAACCTGCACTTCACCAGCCAGCAGGCGGCATGTGGTCAGTACAAAGCTGGCTGTCATCTTCAGTATGAATCCATTCACGACGTGGCCTTGAGTTCCACAGATTGATGCCACTGAGTTCAGTTCCCAAAGGCGACAATATCATCACCTCACTCTTGACAGTTTACAAAGCGTTGTCCCATAGCAATCCTCCGACAGACAAAGCCAGACAGGGTGGAGCTTATTACTGTGCCCACTTTACAGATTCAAAAACTGAAATTTAGAAACCAAAGCCATTCACCTGGGACCCCAGGGCTGGTAGAGCTGGAGCCTGCAGACTAATTGTCTGTCTTCTAAGCACTTCCTCCAAATTTTACCCTGATGACCTACCAGCTCTGTGCCCTTCAGCAGGTCCGTTAACCTTGCCCAGCCTCAGTTTTCTCAGCTGTGCAGTGAAGATAATAAAAGTAACCATTTCCTACTTGCTGGGTGATTTAATGAGCTCCTAATTTAGATCAGATGCATAATAAGCACTTAATACATGTTCATCATGATCCATATAGAATATCCGCTTGTATCAAAAAGAAAAACAAGGGGGACAAGGCCTGGCAAGTGAGTAGTAGGAATTTCAAGTTCCGTTTCACACGGGTGGAGGGAAGCCTTGACCTTGCCTTACAGTAGCCTTTTCCAACTTTTTCCAAGACGCACCCTTTCGGCTGGGGTAAGTTAAAAGCAGCCCAGGATATTTCAGATCTTTTCAGCTGTGACTCATTATTGTAAATAGCGGTGCAATAAGGAGATGAGAAAAGAATTTAAATACAGTAACGGACAGGATTTTTTAAGGAAAGTGATACAGAAGAAGATAAAAAGCAATCAGAAGAATTTACATAAACCCTTGAGATCGCAAAGGTCATCTCTTTAGGAGTCTACTAATGGAAATACATCTTTTTAAATTCTGGGGGATTATTCAATTGAAAAGGAAAGAATTTAAATGAATCAAGTCATAGGAGCAGAGTAGATTTATGTCAATGGCAACCCAAAATGTGTGTTTCTTCAGGGTGAAAATTGGTCCATCTGTATACAAATTCGAATGTAAGATGGAGCAGTAAATGTGGTCATTTGTTAAGATTTGATTCAGCACTTTGAAATATGTTGATACTAATGTGCTTTACGAATTTATTTTTAAAACTCAGCTTCCTGTTACACTCCTTATTCTATTTAGGAAAGAAGATGGTTTTAGATCCATTCATTTACTTGAACTTGACAACGATCCTTCAAGATAGGCAGGGAGATGTTATTATTCCTGTTTTAGGAGAGTTTAATATATAGTGAAGCCAGAGACCAAGACATTTTTTTTTTTAATCCCCAGTGCTTGCCCAACAAAATCATAAGTCGAGTGTCGTAGCAGAAACTCTGAAATGCTCACTGGAGACAGGAATGATTTTTTTAGAAAGCAGGACGGTATAGAGGCCTAGTGCTCTGCCATGACATCAGTGTCCTTCAGTTCAAATCCCAGCCTTGCCACTTATTGCTTATGTGACTTTCAGGGTTTATCTCTCAGAAACTTATAGCGGTGTTCATAATACCTACCTCCTGGAGTTGTTCTAGTAATTAAATTTCAGGAAGATAAAATGAGAGGAGAAAAGTAAGGTGTGTAGTACAGTGTCTGACACCTACAAATGCTCAAAAATTGTAGTTCTCACTATCTCGTGAGTATATTTAGAAATCCTAGGATAAGCGTACTTGTTTGACCACTTGCGAGATTATTTTTTAGCATGCCTTCATCATCTGCTTCACAATTAACATGAACAAACCAAGCGGCTGCTGTGTGCTGGGTGAGGAGCAGAATCCAGACGATTCACAAGGCAGCCAGGCAGGAGCCCCACGCACTGGTAGAAACTCGTGGAAAGCTCCTCCTTTAATTGAATGCCATGTGCTAGTATTAATCAGCAATAAGAAGCCTGGTGTGAGGCTGCCTGCTGCCTTTTATACGAGGTCCATCCACTTTATTATTTTCTAGAACATTATATAGATCTTTTGCCAGGTGGGGGAGGGGCCCACTCATTTAATTTCCAAGTAAGGGATAATTAGTACCGACTGTGATTCATAGCTACAGGAATCCGACATCGTTTTCATAGCATATTACTTAGGATATTCGCAAATTCACAGATCATCTCCGACTTCTGGGATAATTAAATTGTGCTGCAGTTAGCTTAGATTTTACTGTCACCAGGGAAGCTATTTTTGAAATATACAACTAGCACAGCCACATACGGAGACGAGTGTTGTGACCAATATTAGTGAATGTGAGGGGATCACAGATAAGTGACAGGGACAAGTTGTGTGGCTGGAGAAGGCTGAGGAGGAAAGGAACTAACACTGGATGAGCACCAGGTTTGCTCCACGTTTTAAGCCGGGCGCTTAATTACGTTGGCCTGCGTAATCCTCCCAACACCCCACACAGCCCCTTGGCACAGTCACCCGTGACCTCTGCAGTCTAGATTTCTGGTTCGTCTGTGATTCTTATTGCTTGCTTGGCCTCCAGAAGGTTTTATCAACTCCTCCTTTAGCCACGTCCTCTCTATAGCTTCCAGGACTCCATGCCTGACTTTCCCCCCCACCTCTCTCAATCGCCTTTATTTCTCCCAAGCCTCTGACCTCTAAATGTTGGTGGACGCCAGGGCCGTCCTTGATTCTTTCCCTTCTCCGCGAACATGCTTTTGTTCAGAGAGTGCACCCCATCTTATGGCTCTGAATATCACTGAGATGCTGGCAACTTCCTCGTTCCTGTGTGCAGATGTAACCCGTCCCCCAAACTCCTGTGCTATTTCCACTTGGTGCCTACAGTGCCTCTGAAAACTGTCCACTCCACTCCCAACCCTGCTCTTCCCACTGCCCTCCCTCTCCTGTAAATGAGTTTTTCCTATTTCTGATCTCTAAACCCAAAGCCTTCAAGCCACCCCTGGCTCCTCTTCCTCCACACTGAACCCAACCTGTCATCAAACCCTGAGGCTGCACCTTCAGTATTGTGGTGGACTTATTATTGTGGTCATTTGGAGCCAGAATGCCCAGCTGGACGGAGTTGGTGTGGTTCTGGGCGTGGAGGTTCTACCTGAGGATTTTTGCCAACACAACATAAAGGAGAAAGGGAGCCGAAGATGGGGGCCAGCTGTTTCCCAGGAGAAGCTGTGGTTGTGGCTGGTTCTCATCACAGAAGGAGCTCGGGGCCTTGCTGTCGTTGAGGATGGCTGTTGCTTCAGGGGAGCTCTGGTCTTCATCTCTGCTGTGAGCATCGTATCCTGGTTCCAGTAAAGATTTCTTCGGCCATCATCTGCAGGCACGGATGTACAAGGGACAGTGCTGTGGGCTCCCAGTCCTGATTGGGTCTTTTAGGTCTCCAGTGCATAGACAGATATTCAGCACTCTTCCTGCATTTGGCTTATGGGTGAATGTTATAACTTATAAATGTCCTGTATTAAATCTGGTCTCTTGCAAGCCATTGACTCTAGAAAGGTAACTAATACAAGTATCTACTCAGAACCCAATCTCTTCTCTCCACACTCCACCCCTCAACTCCACTTACATCTTTCAGGCCACCACTGTACCTTGCTAGATGTAGCAGCAGCGTCCTCAATGGTGTCGTTTCCACTTCTGTGCCCTATAGTCTTTCCAGGTAGCAGCCAGGGAAGCATTTTAAAGTCCCACGCTCAGGACTGTTCAGTGGCTTCCAACTCACTCAGTCTCCGGTCCCCATGGTGACCCGATCCAGTGTATTTCCCTCTGGCACAATCTCTTGCTCACTCCTCCCTTCATTATCTCCAGCCGCAATGGCAGCCCTATTTCTCAGACAGCCAAGGACTATACCACAGGGACTTTGCACTAGCTGTTCTTTATTAACCGGAACATTGTGTCTCTAGAAATCTATCTGGCTTGTACCCTGGTGTGCTTCAGGTCTCTGCTCAAATGTCACTTAACTGGAGAGGTTAGGTAACCTGACCACCCTATATGAAATAGAAGCCTGATTCCAATAGAAGTCTCTTCCCTCTTTGTTTTACATTGCCTTCTGTTCCCCTTTCTTCCCCTCCCAGTGTATAATGCATATACACTCATGTAGCTTTGTCTGAGTCTTACTACCCAGACCAGCGTGTAAGCTCCGTGGGGGCAGGCACTGTTTGTTTGTTTATCACTGCTGTATCTATAGCTCCTAGAATAGCTCTTGGCATACATTAGGCGCTCAGCACACACACAGATGATCCCTGACTTATGATGGTTCAACTTAAGAGTTTTCGATTGTATGATAATGCAAAATCTTACCCCCACAACCATTCTGGTTTTCATTTTCAGCACCTTAGAGAATAAATTACAGGGGGCATCCTGTGCTTTAAAACAGACTGGGTACTCGGTGACTTCACCCAGCTGTGGGCTCAGGGTGTGTTCTGGGCACCCCCAGGGAGGTGAGGCAGATCTGTGGTGGGAGCTGGGTGAGGTGTTTCCAGGTACGTTTGACTTCTGCTATTTGCAACTTACAGTGGGTTTGTTGAGACATGACCCCTTCAGAAACGGAGAGGCGTCTCTCTGTTAATATGCAGCTTCCCTACTGTACAAGCAAGAAAACTGAAGCCCAGAAGGCTGGTAACTTGCGCAGAGTCATATGGAACTCTGATGGCTTTCTAGATAGGACAAGACCCTCCCACTCCCAGGTCTGCCTGGCTCCAGCCCTGTGCTCTGTCCCGTGCCCCTGCAGTGCTGGGGACTCGCCGTCTTATCCCTCTAGCTTGTTGGTGTGCAGCGGAATCAGGCTGGTGTGGGTCACCTCCTAGTGCTGGCCTCTGTCTCCACCTCTACAAGGTGAGAGGGCTGGACTGGCACCAACAGGGGCAGACCGCTCCAGCTCAGACACTTTCTTGCAGAATCCCAGATGGCACTGTGGGTCGGTGACACCTGTTCTAAATGAAGGATCTGAAATCACAGTGGGAGAGCGTCCTTTCCAAAGGCTCAGTCCCAAATCAGGGCCCCTTGAGGGCCAGGCCTGGAGAAATGGAACCTTCATGTGGGGTCCATGGCACCCCTGCCGAGGCGGCCCCAGCCTGTCCTGGAGTTCTGCTTAGCAGCTCTGCTGACCCCAGTCCCAGGAAGGAGATGGGCGCATCCCAGCCGAGACTCTGAAAAGAGATTTAGGACCCCTGCATTCTGAATCGGCCCCCAGTGTTTTTAATCCTAAGAATTGTATTGTATTTGTTATATATTTGTTTGTGGTACTAGGGCTTGGACACAAGAGATTTTGTGTGTGGTAGGCAAGTAACATCCCCAGTCTAGCCCTAAGAATTTTATTGATGGAAGAGAAAAAAAATACAGTTTGCATTTTAAAGGCTATATATTATGTGAAGTTGACAGAATCAATGGATGACGTATCTTAATGCAAAAACATACTCTTAAAACAGCACAGATCGAACCTCTGTCCCAAGTAATGTTTTCTGTCTCAGCCATTCAACCAAGAGCGCACACTTAGCTCAGTCAGGGTCTCCTCTTCCTCTGTGTCCCCAGAACATGGGTCTCTCTCTCTCTCTCTCTCTCTCTCTCTCTCTGCTCAGCGGAAAGCAGAGCAAACATTTCTAAACCTTGTATCCTTGTCAACTCATGTCATCTTCCCAACAACCCTGCGAGACAGGAGCTGTCTTTGTCGCCATTTCACAGAGGCGAAAACAGGGGCACTGAGAAGCCAAGAGCCTCACTCCAAGTCACAGACCTGGTTTGGTCCCAGGCATCTGGGAACAGAACCTGTGCCCGTAGCTGGTGGGCCGCCTGGTCTCTGAGTGCACCTGCAGGGCACACTGGTGGGCAAACGAGCAAACACCCCCGTGTGTAAACATGAATCTGACTTGCACCCGGGCCCTCCCTGTGAGCCAGCCCCTGGGACACCTCGGGGCCAGGTCCCTGCAGGTGCCAGTTCCCTGGGGAACTGTGTGAGGGAGTAAGGAAGTCGGGGTCCACCAGGTGGAGGGAAAAGCTGGCATGTGGTATTCTCCACCCCACGCCTAGAGGAGCTCTAGGGGGCACATGGAGGCAGAGGGGTCAGGCCTTTGTGTCCACGTGCCAGGCAGGGATGGTTTCTGAGTGGAGGCACAGCCTTGGGCAAGGCAAGACCCTGCTGCAGAGTGAGGGGTGCAGCTGGGAGTTTTCAGGGGCTCATACTCCTAGGCTTGGAGTGTGAGCCTGCCAACATCTTGGTCTTGGATTTCCATCCTTCAGAAGGGTGAGAAAATGAAGTCCCCAGTCTGTGGCACTTGGCTATGGCAACCCTAGCAAACTAATTCTTTCTCCCCTTGATATCCACAAGGCGTGGGCTCCAGGGACACCCCTTCCAGACGCTGAAATGTGTGGATGCTCCAGGCCCTTATATAAATGACATAGTGTTTGCACATAACGTATGTGATCCACCAATGTATTTTATACCATCTCTACCTTTTACCTAATATGATGTAAATGCTATGCAAATAGTTGTCCTGTGTTGTTTAGGGAATTTAAATTTTGCTTTTTGAAATCTTCTGGGTTTTTTAGAACATATTCTCAACCCGCAGTTAGTTGAATCTGCAGATGTGGACCCCACCGATGCAGAATCTCAGCTACAGCGGGCCACAGGGACAGGCAGGAGACCCCCTTAGGACACGGTACCTAGTTCCATAATAGGGTAGTTGGCTTTTGCTGAGTTACACACAGCCTCCAAATCTCAGTGGCCTCTTCCGTCACTGTTTTTCTCTTTTGTGAGTCTGTGCGTCAAAGAGGTGCGGTTTTGGTTGGGTTGGGTTTGGCTCCGGGGTGTAGGCCTGGCTCAGGATTGCTATCTCACTGTTCCGGAAGATCACAGAGTCTGAGGCCGGGCCAGACACTACGAATACACCCAAGTTCCCCCCATTGCCGCAAGTCCACTCACATCTCGGTGGCCAAAGCATGTTCCACGGCCAAGGTTAATATCAACAGGACTGAGAATGGTGCTCGGCAAACTCCACAGAGGAGCTATGAAGTCACAGGCGAAGGGCAGCCGGGCAGTGCGGCTAGCAGGAGGGAGCGGGCACCAGAAGCAATAATCCAGTCAGCCACAAAGAGGCCGAGGGAACGTGTAGAAGGTGCTAAATGATTCCTGAGGCCGCAGACTATCCCAGCCCACCGCAGGGACGGCAGCTAAGGTGTCCTGTCACCACCTCCCGAGGGGAGGCGCTCCGATCAGTTACCGCAGAGCCAGCCGATCCCCAACGCCTTCCAGAACTGCACACGCCATCTTGGGGCAGCGGCTCCCTGTGCAGAGAAACCAGACCCTGCCCGGGAGATCGAAATCAATTTTAAAAGGACACAGCTGTTCTGGAGCGCAGGCGTCGGAAGGGAGAGGAGGAGGCATTGTGGGAAGTGTCCTGTTTCTTTCTGTTTTAAATTGTGGAAATAACCAAAGAAGAGTTTTTAAGGTCTGATTGTTAATTTCTGGAAGAGTCAGTTGCCAAGTTTGTGATCACTTTTGAGGAAAAGAAAAAGAAGATCAAAGAAAGCCTTCGCGGCAGTTTTCCTCTTACGGCAAGCTTGGAAGCTGTCTGCTTTCTTGGTGTCCCCCTCGGACAGATAAATCAAATGCCACAGTTTAACACATTCAGTAAATGTTTGCTGAACGGCCCCCATGGTCACGTGCTCGCATGTGAAAACACAAACAAATCATCCTCGTAGTCCGTGTTGCCACTCGGTGTGGGTCACAGGGGTGAGCCGCACGCTCCCCCCGGGCCTCAGCGCCGTCGTGTGTGAACCAAGTGTGTTTGGTGAAGCGTGAACTCTCAGGTCCCTCCCCGATCTCGCATTCTGAAGTCCACACACTGGCCGATGCTCCTTTCTCACCTGATGATCACTGGAATTAGAGAGGTGCATACAGGCAGGTGGAGCCACCCAAGGTCTGCGAACTACAGGCCTGAAGAGGGATGTTCCGGGTTCTTCTCAGGGGTAAGGCTAAGAATCCCAGAGCAAGCCAGGCATTGTGGTGCACCCTGTAATCCCAGCACTGTGGGAGGCTGAGGCAGGAGGATTGCAAGATTGAGCTCAGCCAGAGTGACTTAGCAAGACCTATCTCTGTTTCAAACAAATAAATAAATAGGGCAGGGAGGTAGCTTGGTGCAAAGACCCTGACTTTAATCCCCAGAACTGCTGAAAAAAATCCCTGGAGCAAAAGATGGCTCTATGTATTCATAATCGCTGCTCCCCATTTATGTATTTCCCCAGAAATAAAGGTTTCTTGTTCTAATACCATCCTCAGGGCTGGCATGTATATGAATCCCATTTTTATTACACTGTTCAATTCAACAGTACCCAGGTAGGGTTTGGGTGTAAGGAGGCTAATCCAGAATATTAATAAAGAAGGTACCACTGGCATTCTGTTGACCTGAGTCTGGGTCCTGTCACTTGTTCATTGTAGCACAAGGTGGGTTCTACCTTGAGTGGGTAGGTAACAACCTTCCTGAGACTCAGTTTTCCAGTTTGAAAAATGGGTATGCTAATAGTAGCCTCTTCTTTATAGGTTGTCATTAAGTACTTAGCATGGTGTCGGAGGAAAGAACCCACCAGAATCATTGCCATGTTTCATTCTCATTGCTCCCCTTGCAAACACACTTTCAGGCCAGCTTGTTTAGCCTCTTTTTAGTTGAGAAAACTCTGCGAAGGAAGGATTTATACTGTCTTTGAAATTTAATGAAAAATGTAAAAGAGTCTCCTGCAGGGCTCTTCATGTAAAGTTGTCCATAGATTTGTGAAAGTGCCTGTTACTTCGAATTAAAATAAGATCTTAAAATTAGAACCTAGTTCACCTGGCACCCTCCGAGCTAGGAAGGTGGAAGTCCAGCTGGTAAGAGATGCATTTGATAGTTTCCAAGGGGAACCAAGACTTAAGTGCCAGGATTTTGCCCTCTAGGTCTCTGCCCGCAAGCAGGGCTACATTCACCCTGAGGAAGGAAGCTGTTTCTTTCTAATTCCTACAAAGGTGCCTGTGGGCTAGTGGCAGCCTAGACGGTGCAGGTTTTGGGAACATTTACATCCACACTTTGGTTCCATGCTTCCTGAGGAACAACGGGAGACAGGATGAGAGCCCAAATCTGTCTTTCTTTTCTTCTCCAAAGCCCTGCAAAGGACTCAGCTGCCCACAAGTGTCTCTGTGGAACTCCAGCAAGGGCTCCTGGCAGGCGGGCAGCAGGCAGGCAGGCGGGCTAGGGAAAACTACGGCTCTTTTCCCAGACAGCTCCATCTCCTGCATACAGGACGGCCGTTTCAGAGCCGGACAGAATCATTCTTGCCCTCATCATCTCAGCGACTTCAGGGGTTGGGCGTGGAGCCAGTGCCAGACCAAGGCTGAGCTCTGGATGTGGTTCCAGAGTGCAGAGAAGGCAGGATGGAGAGAAAGACAGAGCACTTCACCTTGCCCTCACAGCCCCACCTACACCTTTAAAAACCACAACTCCAACATGTTTGTCTCTCTAAAGGAAATTTATAGAGAGCTAGCTGTCCCTGGGCATAGGGGTCAGCACCCCATCTTGCCCCCGGGATGGCAGAGGAGGCTGATGCCAGCCACACACAACATAACCGATGGTGCCACCAGCAGCGACAGCTCCTCCCAAAGCACACGCAACTACTAGGGTGGCCTGGGGTCCTGAGTATTGGATTATAAATAGCTGTTCACCTCCCCAGCAGGGAATAAGGCAGGTAAACAAAGGGGCAATCGATTGGGATAGGTATGACCACTTCACACTTTCCTAGCTAAAAGCACCTCATTGAGCGGATCGCTGCATAAAGTACCGGAAGCTCTCCTCCCAGGATGTGTGTACCCAGGCAGCGACTCCTGACTCCAGGGCCAGGTGACTGCGGCAAAGTCCTTCGTGGGATGCTGGACTGAACAGTCAGTATTTGAATAATAAATATTTTTCTCAGGACATTTTCAGGACTGGAAGTGTTTGGTATTGACCCAAGGCCTATGCAAGTTTCCTACCGTTGCTACTTCAAATTTCGGAGAAAGGGTTGGTGCACGTTGCCAGATTCCAGAGCCCCTTGTAATGAGTTGTCTGGGAATTCCGGGCCCTTAATTCCTCTGGTCAACTGGTGCCTAACACAATGTCTCCACCACGGCCTTGAGTGAAACTCACCTTGTTCTTCGTGGTCTATTTGGAAGGAAGAAACATTTTTCCTGGGCAAGCTAGAGAGTTACTCAGTGTGCAAGACATCCCAGGAACAGAAATCACCAAACTTGGAAACAGAAAACCACAAGAGTATGGGCGAGGGGCTGAGGGCATGGGTGGAAATGAGCAGAAAATTCTCCTACCTAGTCGAATAAATGAGTGACAAAGCAAAATATGGCCGTAGAGGTGTCCAAAAAAATCCCCATGCTTGTGAAACTCTGCTCCTTACCAAATCGAATGCCTGTTTGTTTAACAATATCCTCACCCCACTCCACCTCCAAGCATAGAAAACAGCTTTTATGAGGATGGAGGTGACAGGAAAACTATCAGTGAGAAAAAATAAATTACCCATTTAGGGTAGTCCTGTTAAGTACTTCAACCACTGGAGTACCGTTCTATGAGCCAAAAGAACTAATTTACCAAATGGGTCCCCCGGGCCTACAAGAGCTAATGTGCTGGCCACAAGGGGGCAACCCCCGCCCCACCCCCACCTCTGCAACAAACCAGTGCCTTCTGCAGGGAATGAGGACACAGGGTCAGAAGGAACACAGAAGGTCCCCTGTATGTCACTGTGGGCAGGGGTGAGATTGCTTTCATGTACTAAAGGGGAAATAAAGAAAGAAAGAAATCGTGGGAGGCTAGAATTGGGCACATCTGGATTTACATCTAGTCTGCTACTTTTTGCCTGGGTGAATGTGAGCAAACATTGCACTCTCCTCCCTGACTCTAGTGTTGGGAGGATTCGGCCTGACTTGGTAGGAATCAGTGGACAAGCATGGTGGTGGCCACGGGGGATGCCCAAAGAGTAGGAGCTGCCTTTGCAACTGTCCGTGTTACTGTCATCATTCCGAGAACCATCATCTCCACCATGGGTATCCACATCACTAATGACATCTACCAGGTTCTTTCTAGGCACCAGGCACTCTGCCAGTTCTTCACAGGCATTGTCTCACTTAATTCCTCAACAAGGCTACAAAGTCGGCAGTAACATCTCACTTCACTAATGAGAGACTTGACGCGAAGAGAAGTCAAGTAACTTGTTGAGTGTCACAGAGCTAGGAAGTGACAGAGTGAGACTTGAACCCATTTGTGATGAACGCACTTCCACACTAGAGCCCGTGTGTGGAAGTGACATCTTCCTCAGAGGTGGAGCGACATGACTGATGGTTACCTTGCCACCATCCTTCCCACAGGCTGTTCGGGGGACTTTCACTAAGGTGGGAAGTTAGGGCTGCTTTAGAGAGATTGACACTGGCTGGAAATCTTGGCCTTTCCCTACGGCTTTGAGGGGAGAACCTCTTGGAGACTGCTGCGGGGTGCTGGGAAACCAAACGGCGCCCACCCCATGGAGACAGCCACAGTAGAAGTGGGCAGGAAGATATCTGTGGGTTGGCCCCACTCTTCAGGGCTGCAGTGATAGCTCTCTGCAGGTGGAAACATTGTCCCAGGGTTTCTAATTTGCTTGGCTGCTGCTGCTTGTCCACGATCACCCACAGACGCCGGGACACAGCCAAGAGGCCAGGCCCAGGCCTTTGTGCAGGTCCCTCCCACACCAAATGAGAAATGCAGCAGAAAACTGAGGAGTGCATGGAGGGAAAAACACTCTTCTATCAAGAAACAGATAGTTCGAGTAGACACACCTGTGTGTCTAAGTCCATGATTTGTATGGCTGTGTAATACCTGTTTCATACATAGAGGCTTTGGAATTAGAAGTGGTTATTGAAGGACTGTTTGCAGATGAAAAACCCGCAGAAGGGACTGAATTGGTGAAACACAGCCAGCAGAGTAGGGATGCACCTGACCAACTTCTCCAGCTTTAGATGGGAGAATGCTTGGAAGTTGTGTCACTCTTCACGCTGCCAAATCTGCTCTGTGCCCACAGCGGTGTGTGTGTGTGTGTGTGTGTGTGTGTGTGTGTGTGTGTGTGTGGTATAGATACCTGTCCACTCACACTCCCATTTTATAGCTGCAAGTGTGTTCCCCAAAGTCCCATAATCCTCTCCTCCATTGTTTCCACCATGGCCCTTTTTCTGCCACCCTTTTGTTCACTGCTGTGGTTTTAAGAGTGAGCGATGGGGGGGGGTGCTTAGCTGTTGGGG
>PVJO010002600.1:0-68441 GCA_004026905.1 Hystrix cristata
ATTGAAAAGTTTTTGCACAGCAAAAGAAATCACCAAAAGAGTAGGGCGAAAACCCACAGACTGGGAAAAAATTTTTGCTAGCTATCCATCAGACAAAGGTCTAACATCTAGAATATACAAAGAACTCAAAAAAATTAAACCTCCCAAATTTAAAGACCCAATCCAAAAATGGGCAACTGAAATGAATAAACATTTCTCATTTTTCCATTTTTTTTAATCATAGTTCTACTGCAGCTCTAGTCAATAATGTCTTTATTTTGGGAACCAGAGTCATAACCGACCCTGTCTGAAATGTTTTTATCATGGAAAACAACCACAAAAAAAGATAAATTACAAAGCAGAATTTCAGATTTGACCTCAACAACTAATTCACAACAACCAATATTTTAACAGATTTATTTAGATATAATTTACTTACAATGCAATTCACCCATTTAAAGTAGGTCATTCCATGGTACTTAGTACATCTATAATGTGCAACTACCAAATCTTTCTAGTTCAGAACATTTTCATCACCCCAAAAGAAACCCGATGCTCACTCCCCACCCCAGCCAATGCCAACCACTCATTTGCTTCCTGGCTCTATGGATTTGCTTATTCTGGTTACTTCACAAATACAGAATTACATATAATGTTATTTGTTTCTGGCTTCCTTTATTTATCAAACTGTTGTCAAGGTTCAGTCATATGTCAGTACTTCATTTTAAAAATTGCCAAATAATAATCCATTGGATGGTATACTGTATTTTACATATCCATTCATTGATGAACATTTAGCTTCCTCCCACTGTTTGGCTATTGTGAATAATGTTTCTATGGTCTCTCATGCACAATTTTTTGTGTGAGCATATGCTTTCAATTCTCTTGATTATCTATTTAGGAGTAGAATTGCTTGGTAATACATTAACTGTTTAGTGCTTTGAGGAACTGCCAGACTGTTTTCAAAAGTGGCTGTGCTATTTTACATGCCTACCAGAAATGTATAAAGGTTGCAATTTCTCCACGTCTTGGCAAAAGTTTGTCTTTTTTATTATAGTTATTCTAATGGGCTTGAAATAACATATCATTGTGGTTTTGATTTGCAGTTTTCTAATGCTAATGATGTTGAACATCTTTACATGCCCTTCTCGACCATTTATATATCTTATTCAGAGAACTGTTTATTTGGATACTTTGCCCATTTCACATATGTTTGATATACTTGGTGATGTCCAAAAGGTTTCTGGGGATCTATTCATTTTCTTGATGATTTTTTGTTTCTGTTCCTCAGACAGAATATCTAAATTTATTCTATACTCAGGATTTGCAATTCTGTCTTCTGTCAACTAAAATCTAGTACTGAGCCCATCTAGTTGATATTTTATTTCATTTATTTCACTTTTAATTAGAGAATTTCTATTTCGTTCCTTTTTGTAACTTTTATCTCTTAATTTATGGTCTATATTTGATCACATATTGTTCTTTACGTTAATTTGCTAGGCATTATTGTAGCTCACTGAACAAATTTATGGTAGCTTAAGGTATTTGTCTGGTAAATTCAACATGCATGATTCTTTATGGAAATTTCTATTTATTACACTTACTCTTGTGCATGCATCATACTTTCTTATTTATTATATGCCTTATTTTTAACTGAAAGCTGGACATTTTAAATAATATAATGATGCAACACAGATAATCTCACAGTGATATATTTAGATAATCTGGTTTTATTGTTGTTGCTTTTTTTGTCTTTTTTGGTCTTGTTCTGCTTTAATTTGATTTTTGATTTTATTTTTCCTGTGTATCTATTTAGTACCATATCTGCATTAATTCTGAAAATTCTGTATTCCTTGCTATGTACAGCTACTGAAAACTTTGGTTAACTAATGATCAGTTAGGAATATCCTCAGGACACTGACTTTTCCATCTTAACAAAATACGTGTATGCGTGTGTGTGTGTGTGTGTGTGTGTGCGTGCATCTGTGTGTGCCCATATACACAGGTGCATGTGTTTATATTGGAGAAACCCCTTGATGCCCTGACAATTTGCATTCCTCATTAGCCTTTACCTCCTGCTTTCACAGAATCAGAGTCACTTGACTAGAGGTGAGAGATTAAGGATTTCTCAAGTCTTCCCTGGGCATGTACGCTGCCAGATAGGTAATATGGTGAAAGTTCTCTGTGGGGGAAGTTTCTTTTCTACTCCTTCATGTGGCTGCCCGGCTGCAGGTTCTATGGCTCCCAAGCTTGTGCGTCTCATGATTGCAAATGACGCCTTATGGGTGTGGAGAAAGGCTTGGGGCTGGGAGAGCTCCATCACCACAGAAGTTACAATTCTTTATAAGATTCAGCTTTTTCAAAGTAAATGGTCCTCTGATTGTTGTAAGACTCTATGTAACTGTCAAAATTATGGGAATGTTGGGGTTGGGGAATTGGCACAACTAGTAGAGCACTTGCATACCAAGTGCAAGGTCCTGAGTTTGATCCCCAGCACACACACACAAAAAAGATTATGGGAATGTTTATTGACTATTTTGGCCATTGTTCTTTTTATTTCTATGGCTTTTTGATCAACCTGATTCCATTTCCTCAGAATTACCACTCTTCATATTGTTTTTTTTTTCTCTTATTTTTATTTTTTTAACCAAGAACATGTATTGGTACATTGTCCATATATTGATCACATTCATCATGTTTGTTTTGTACCTGTACATGGTGTCTCTTGGTTCTCCCCCCTCTTCCTCATCCCTCCCTTCTGTTCCCTCCATCCCTATTTACAGCAGGTTTATTCACAATTCTCCATGATTTCCCTTTCCTCTTTCTTTCCATTTTTTCCCTTCCTGCTTTTTCCCCTTCCCTCTTTCTAGTACTCCTCTCCTTTGTATATTATCTTCCTTTTACATAATATCTGTTACACCACTTTGTCCTTATTTACAGTTATGGTTTCTCATATCAGAGAAACAATTCAATGTGTGCTCATGAGTGTCTGATTTATTTCACTTAATAGTATATTCTCAAGGAACATCCATTTACATACAAATGACTCTAGTTTATCCTTTTTTATGACACTGTAGTACTCCATTGTGTTTTTATCTCCTGTTGGTACCACGGATTGGTCACATATACACACAAAAGGCATATGGCAAAGAATTCATGTCAATCGGTCCCTATAGTCAGTCTTTTGGAAGAAAAGAAATGGGCAGAAGAATGAATGGAAAGAATTTGGATGAGAAGTTAGAGAATATCCAGCATACTATTTCACAGAGTCTAAAATGGAAACCAGAATACCAATTCCTTACTTAACAATCAGAAATATATTTCATATACACTAATATGCTTGAAATTGAAATGAATAAGGCATCCTCTCTATGTTCGCACTAAGCAGAATTATAATCAGCAGTTGGCTTGGTCGGCATGGAATCAGAAAAAAATGGTTAAATTATAACATCACGTTTATTTTGTTTAAAATCTCCATATCTAGAATAGGAATACAGATGGCATCAGAAGCAATGTCTTTTTGCAAAATACTGGAACTGGTACTGCCAATGTCCTTTTAAATCACCCTCTATTTCCCACATTTTATGAGTTTAATAAACTCCATTTTGATTGATAACATTTTTCAAATACAAATTTATTCAGCTAGATTGAGGTCCCACAAAGTGGAAATGTCCCTCTCTCCTTAAGTTTGTTTTCTGTACCTTTAAGTACTTTTTCATTTACTGCTTTAATACTTCAGTTCCCAAGAAATCATCTCATTTTCCATATTTTAAATCTACTGGGTTAAGTCAATTGCATATTTCTTTGTATATTGTGTACAATGAACTGTTGAAGTGGCTCTTTTGTACTCAAAAACTCTGGGTATTTACTATAAAGAACATGGCAATAAAATCTATTCTTTGAAACAAGCTGAAGACTTTCTTAGCCAAAGGAATTCTTATTAGATTTTCCTATAGCATAACTAAGTACCAGTGATGTTTTCTAGAGACCATAAATTTTTTAAAAAATCTAATTAAACGTTTTTGATCTATATTGCAGTTTTCTGTCACATTAAAATCTAAAAAAAGTGAAGCTATGAAAACTGATTAATATAAAAGCAAAGTTATAAAATAACTATGTATTATTAGTCATCTTAGGCTAAGTTTACCTCCTACAATAATAGTAATGAAAATGTCTCAATTTGGACATCAGCATGAAAGATTTCATTTTGGTTTGGCTAGTCAGTCCCAGTGCAGGAGCTCATTCCAATAGCAACCAACACATTTTATTTAACAGTGCTGTTACATTTTAACAAAACAGTCAACATTTTATCTTTAAATTGAATCAAAATGTCAATTAAAAGTTTAGATGATAATGCCAAGGAAATAATTCACCAAATAGAAGAAAAAGACAGAATTTTATAAGAAAAAAAAAGGAGGGGGGCAGGAATTTACAAAACTAAGGAATACATCTATGATAACTAAAATTTGAATAGAAAGAATTTCAGAAAAATAATGGAAAAAAATGGCAGCAGGTTTAACATTGAAAAAAAAAATTCTCTAGGAAAATTTCCCAGATGGGCATGAATTCCTGGACTTGAAAGTGCTCACTTAATGACACCAAAAATTAACAAAATTATAATATGTATGAGATGGTTTAATTAATGATCAACTTGGGCAGGGACGCCCAGCTGAACTGAGTCAGCATGGTTCTGGACTTAGAAGACCCACCTGAGAATTGTTGCCAGAACTGCATAAAAGGAGAATGAATGAGAGGGGAAGATTGCTGCTGCTAATTTCCCAGGAGAAGCTTTGTTGCAGCTGGTTTTCCTGGTATGAACTCGGCTGTTCTCCCAAGAGGAGGAGATGGGCTCCTCGCTGTCGCCCGGGATGGCTGCTGTTCTTTGCAGGGAGCTCTGGGCTTCGCCTTTGTCTTGAGCGTGGCTTCCTGGCTCCAGTGCCAATCCCTCAGCCTCTGGCACAGAGCCTTCACCCTGCTGCGCAGACTTTCTAGTTTCCACCACTGGGACCTCAAGCCTGATATGGTCTTGCATGAGACATTTCGGTGGGCTCCAGACCTCCCGCTGGACTTGAAGACCTTGCTGTGGGATTCAGGCCCTCGGCTGGATTCTTCGGGTCTCTAGCATGCAGACAGATTTCTTGCACTCTTGTGCATTTGTCTTTTTGGGTGAATATTATAAGAGAATCCTATACATTTATGTGTCCTGTATTAGATCTATTCCCTTGTAAATCCTAATACAATTACAAATGCACAATCATCAAAACCTATACAAATGATAAAGAGAAAATTCTGAAAAGTTTCCCAGGAGGTAGAATACAGATTAAGAATAAAATGGCATTATATGCCCCACTGGTTACATTGGGATGTATAAGATATGAAGCATTACCTGCAAAATTTTAAGATCGAATTATTTCCAAACTGAAATATGGTACTCAATCAAACTCTTAAATATAAAGATACAATACAAGCATTTTAGAATGTGAAGGGGAAGTGCCAAAAATTAAGAAGTAAATGATAGAAGGAGAAAACACAGAATGTAGGAAAAATGGATACAATGCAGGCGAGCAATGTTATGGTTTCGATCTAAAATCTCCTCCCAAAGGCTCATGTGTTCAAAGGTAGGGCCATTTGAAAGATGGTTGGATCATGGAGGCACTATATTTCTCAGCGGATTAATCCACTGATGAGTTCATGGCTGAAAGCATTGTGAGAAAGTGGAGCCTAGGTAAAAGAGGGAGGTCCTGGGGGTGTGACCAGAAAGGGTATATCTTCCTCCCCAGCTCCTCTCTTCTCTCTCTCTCTACTTCCTGGCTGCCATGAGTTGAACACCTTTTTCTCCACCATGCCCCTCTGCCATCCTGTTTCTGCCTTACGGCCTGCCAAATATGGACTGAAACTGTGAGATAAAATAACCCTGCCCTGCTTTAGGCTGCAGATGTCCCATATTGTGTCTCAGTGATGGGAATGAGTTAAACAAAAGGCGAATGACATCCCCAAGCTGATGCCAAAGGAAAAGGGGATAGAACAATCAGAGAGATGAATCCAAGAAAAATATGAAACCACTAGGCTATTTAATGCATTTGAGTATCTGATTAGAGGTTTAAAGATTCTATTGAAAAGATTGAAAATAGTTTAAAATGGCAATATTTAAGTGAACATATGACTATGTTGTAATGAGGTTGATTTTATAATTTAGTTTTACAATAAATGCTTTGGGGTTGGTAAGGTGAAGTAACTCTTACGGGGGAAGCTTTTGTGAAGAAGTTACCATTTATTCATTCACTTATTCAACAAATGTTAATCAGGGCTTTTTATGTATCAGCCATTGCTCTAGGTGCTAGGGTCACAACAGAGAACAAACCAGAGGAAAACCCCTGTCCTTGTGGAGCTGACGCCTAGTGGGAAAATTAGCACAATGAATAGTGACTATGGTAGATGGTATTAAATGCTAAAACTTAAAATAACACATCTTTGATGGTTAGGGAGTGGCTAAAGTATAGAGTAGGGGGAAAAAGATAGGGGGGTGTGTTAATAGAGGGGCCATTGATGAAGAAGAGAGCCTAATTGGCTGAAAAAGAGATTCATTATTCCAGGAGAAAAATCTGCCTAGTCCAGAACTATAAATTCTGTCCCAGGGATGAATCAATCACTTGTGCCAAGGTTGGGAAAAACCTCATCAGTTCCACAACTGATCGTGTGGCACAGCCCATCAATGAACATCAACTGCAGACATTTATTTGATTGTTTCTCAGAAACAGATCTTTGGGTAGCTTTCACAATATAGAATTAGCTTGAGTAATTTTAGTTTGAGCATTACTTTGATTTGGTCATAGTTTAGTATCAAATTTCTCCAAAGGGGCACTGTAATCAATAGAGACAAATTTAAAATTCTGCTTTTGCTGCATTCTCTTGGTGATTTTGGGTAACTGTTTTAGACTAGGCTCTCCGGGTTGCAAAATCCGACATGGAGTTTGGCAGGCAGAATATTTCGTGAGGAGATCCCTGGGGATCAATGGCTGAGGGGAAAGAAAGATCAGATAGAAGGAAGAGTTGAGCTTAGGTGCAGGCTCACAGGAGGGCCCAGCCATTCCCACATGAAGCTCAGAAGCTGGAGCAGCCCTTCAGATTTGCTCCAAGTTAGGCCAAGACAGCTGCACTCTGTACTCAGTCTATTTCATTTATTCCAGTGGAGATTTATTTAGTACAGAAAATCCATTTGATTGTTTAATAAAACAAGGATTACAGTAGTATATGGGTAACAAATTAATGGTATACTGCATATAGAGCTGTTCTAAAATATTCTGAGTAACACAGAGGAAATGAAAACAAGACAATAACCTTTTAGAGAAGAAATTTTCCAACTGAGAATGTTACAGTAAGATGAGAAATTAGTAATGACTAGTATTTAAAGGCTTCCCTGAGTGCATTCAGATATTTGAAACTATTTTCAGGCTTTATTATTTCACCAACAATGTTCTTCTATTTTAAGGTCACAAGAAATTTGGAAACCATCCTGTACAGTGGTTGCATTCCATCCATCTCGTGGTTTGTGAAATACACATTTCTAGATGAAAACAAGGTTTTGTAATCAACATTCTGTTTTAAAATTTGGGTTGTTTTTAACAGAGGACATTTTGTAACTGCTATTAATCATTCAGTCTATTACAACATAAAATATAATGATAGTCATCATTTTTTCCTGTATGATTCATAAGATCAAATAAGACTAATGTTTAAAAGAAATCTAACTTGCACTTAATTGTTGTTGCAAATATACAAAAATAGAAACCCTTCGAGCCATACATCATGGATTGATATAAATTAGTCAGTCTATGTACTGACAAATATTATTTGACCAACTCCATATATTCTATACTATTCTGAGGATTATAATAAAACCCACCTTAAATATGTGTCCTCTCCTATTATAGTGCCCAGTTAATCCAGTTAGTCATGACCCAGAGAGCCTGAGAAAGAGTACAACTAAGAACTAATGTGTGTCAGTGAGGGTGTTTTCTTGCAAATTAAAAATAACTTCAGCTTACTTAAGCAGAAAACGAATGTATGACAAGGATATCTGTCACTTCACAGAACTGACAAAATGTCTGCAATAACAGACAAAATGAAAACACAGTTTTTTGTACAAGAACAGAATGATGAAAGCTTTTTCATTTTACTGAATTCAGCTGTTCATGCCAGATGCTTCCGTAGCTGCATATCTAATTGTTTTTTCCTTCACCTTTTGTGAAAATCTGAAAATTCAAATTCTCCAACTAAAGAGTTAAGTTTTCTGAGTCAGTTGCCAGGGCTAGAGAGAGGAAAATTCTCCTGTGGTTTTTAAGTAGAAGTTTGGGCCCTGTGTCTCATAAAGTTCCCATTAGGGAACATTCCTCTGAACTAAAGAAAAGAATCGGTACTTGCAAGTCAAAAAAATGACAAATATTTACTATAGTGTGATTATGTCTGCCTTTGTTAGAGTGCAGTAGACCGAGATTACTAAGGATGGAGTAGTCAGGGAAGGCCTTCATGGAAAAGGAATGAACTGAGTGCATCGGCTCAGCACTAGGCACTAGCACTAGCAGTAGGCACTGTGGTCAGTGAAGGAGAGCAAGGCTGACAGAGGTGAATCCTCACAGTCCTGTGTGTACCGGAAGCCTTAGTTCCTGCCACTCGAGGATGAACGAGCCTGTAGAACTCCTTTAGAAGTTTTTACTCTCTTCTACCACTCTAAAATCTTGAGGGCTTGTTCCCATGTAGTTCAGTCATAAAATCTATGTAATTTTAGCACTTGAAAGGACTTTAGAGATCACGTGGACTCAGAGAAGTTTCTTATTGTACAGAGGACATATCTAAGGCTGGTAGAAGGGAGAGCACCTTACTCAAGGCTGCTTGGTTAGCAGCAGAGTCAGACTCAGACCCTGGCAAAGCAGCTCCAAGGCTGATGCTTATGCTTCGCAACTTGTTAAGTCAGTTTTGTTCTCGCTACACTGATGGCCACTGCAGTATTCATGTCCTCACTAGGACTGCTGCCTTGACCTCCTAAATTATCTCCACTCTACCTCCAGATCTCCACTGATGTCAGATTTATTGTTCACGGTGAGAGGACTGACCATTCTTTAACTTGCAGTGATTTTCCAAACAAATAATATTTGAGCTCCTAAGCCTGAATTCTGAGGCTCTCGATGCCCCCTGGGTCTCATTAATTGAAATGTCCCAACTTTCATGGTGAGAGTCAAGTCCCTGCCAAGCTCGCTGCACAGTTTGTAGTTTTATATCCTTTTTTGTATGACTAGAATTCCTCTCATCTATTTCTTTCTGGAAAACTCCTTCACATTTCCAAAATAACTCAAAATGTTTGCAATGAAGATGTTACTGAGCATTCGAATGACCTTTGCTGTGGTCCCACGGCATCCACATACACACGCCCATTACAGTTCCAATTCAAGTGTACCGGTTTATATGTTTCTTCCCTGTCCTTCTCAGAAATGTCCTGAGAGTACATATTCCACCCTCATACCTAGGATGATTTTTGAGAAATACCATTCAGTGAATAATTTTGAATAAATAAATGAATCAACCTACCTCATATAACAATCAACAAGTTATTTCATGGGTTTAGGAAACATGTACTTAGGAAATACCTTATGTATTTTGACCTAAATTTCTCTTGCACTGATTAGAGATCATTTACACTTCAGAGTTCTAGTGATAATTGACGCTTCTTTAGCATTTTAAAATTGAAAGAGTACATGTTTGCATAAATATAACTGTATTATCATTTTTATTTTCATTTTTGAGAATCGACTCGGTTGTATTTTTTATTAAAAAATAGTTGCCTAAATTGAATTGATGTAATCTATTAAGACTCTGAGCCATCCTGTAAAAGTAGGTCAATAACAAAACCTGTACACTTTTTTTTTTTTTTTTTTTTGTGGAGCCAGGGATCAAACTCAGGGCCTTGTACTTGCAAGGCAAGCTCTCTAACCACCGAGCTAAATCCCAAGCTCCTTAAACCTGTACACTTTAAAAGTAAGCAGCTGAAGACACTTCAAAATACATTGTACAGATTTGGGGTATGGATTAAACTGTATTTCATCATTTTATATGCTAAGCCAGATTTTACATAGAGTGTCTTCAAGAGACCCACCAAGAAAAATCATATTACACCTTCTTCCCTCTTCCAGTTTTTACTTTCTAACACTAACTCGAAGAGGTAAGAAATAAATGAAGAAAAAAGGCAGAAAAAGAGAAAAGAGTACTGAGACATTGCCCTGGTAAAGGGAGCATCTGAGATAATTCTGTGCCTTATTCAGTGCTATGGAAGTTTCATATGTACATGGATTTTAAAAATATAGATTTTTATAGGAATATAGAGATTCATGAAGAGTAGAAATTAACTCTTTTTTTTTTAAATTCCAGGAATAAGTGGCATATGCCTCCCCATCAGAATTTGGTAATATAAAATGACTAAGACCACATACAACACTAAATACCACAAGAGCATGAAAAATACAGTGGTGCATTTGTGAGAGCACTCAAAGGACAGCTGTGCCTCCCTTCCACCTTCCACAGAATGCAAATCAATAGGAAATGGCATTTCGGCATTGGCCTCTAGTGAATATTAAATATCAAATGCCTCCCAGTGCTAGCAATAAGTGAGTTGCATTGATTTCCCCCACTCCACTGGCATCTTGCTGATAAAGCATGCCTCTGTGGACTTTTACTGTATATGCTGATGTGTCTCATGCACATCAGCATATACAGTAGATCCTAGTCCCATGAGAACAGTTTGTGGGTAAAGAACATGAACTCCTAGAACCACAGCCCACACTCAAACATCTGATTTAGCAAAGTATTGCTCTCACCACAAATTTCTATTATATTAAAGTTACATTCTTACAGATACCGCATAATATCAGACCTATGCTTATTATCTTACAGGAACATAAACTACTGTCATAAAAGGATAGTGAAAGTATAGTCCTTCCCAAATTTAAAGACCCAATCCAAGAATGGGCAGCTGAAATGAATAGACATTTCTCAGATGAAGAAGTAGAAACAGCAAATGAACATACGAAAAAATGTTCAACATCACTGGTCATTCAAGAGATGCAAATTAAAACAATACCGAGATTCCATCTTACTCCAGAAAGAACAGCTATTATCAAGAAACTAGCCAATAACAAATGCTGGAGGGGCTGTGGAGAAAAAGGAATTCTTCTCCACCGTTGGAATATAGACTGGTGCAACCACTGTAGAAATTAGTGTGGTGATACCTCAAAAAACTAGGCCTAGAGGTTCCATTTGACCCAGCTATTCCCCTTCTTGGTATCTTCCCAAAACAAATAAAAGCATCATACCACAGTGATATATGCACACCCATGTTTATAGCAGCACAGTTTGTAATAACTAAATATTGGAAGCAGCCTAAATGCCCATCAACTGGTAAATGGATAAAGGTCTTTTTTTTTAATACATTGTAGTACCACTCTGCCATAAAGAACGATAAGCTTGAGACATTTCTAGGTAAGTAGATGCATTTTGAGATCATACTCTTAAGTGAAATAAATAGGACACACATGTATAAATACCACATTGTTTCTCTGGTGTGAGAAACTAAAAGTGCAAATAAGGACTAAAATGTATTATATTGGGAAAGGGAAGAAATTGTTCAGATGGGAAGGGGAACAAAAGAAGGGATGGGGACAGGAATAGAGGGATGAGGGAAAAAAGAGAGAATAGAAGAAAAAATGGAAACAAAGCTTTCATAAATAAGGAGGGGAAGAGGGGTTCAAGGAGGGGAGGGGAATGAGAAAAAAAGAAGCAGCAAGATATATCATGTACAGGTACAAATTCCCTATGATGAATGTTTTCACTATGTATATCTCAAATGTACTACCAAAATAAAATTTAAAAATAAATAAATAAAAACAGGATACTATGAAAATTTATAAAAGTATAGTCCTAAACATCTTCCCAGTTGCAAACTCTTGTGTGAAGCAATGATTTTCAAAACTATCTACTTTAATACCGACTGAGTAGTTTATAAACCCATACCTGTTTGGACATGATCCCTAAGGAGTCTGATTCTAATGGTGTGGCCTGTGACATGAACACTGGGATTTTCAACTGTTGTTCACACTCATATCTATGTGGTTTATATTCTTGCCCAGTTTCCAATACTGGTGTGTGTGTGTGTGTGTGTGTGTGTGTGTGTGTGCATGCATTGGGAGATGCATTGCCAGAATTTCAGAAGGAGCTTATCACTTAGAATGTTTTGCTCTTTTTAATACTTAACTTCCTGATATTTTTCTGGAAAACTGTTTTTAAGAAAATGTTCCCAATAGATGGTCATATTTTAGACTATGTATTTATATAAAAGCTAAAATTGACAAGTCGAGTTGAACAATGAGTAGGTCCATTATTTAAAATAGATGGTTTAGCGTAGCATGAAGTTCTTGGTTTCAGGCATCTTCCTCTAATTCATTTTCTGAGTGGTCAACAGACCACAGTGAGGAAGCTGGCCTAGAAAGGTAAAAGGAACTTCTTTCTTATTTCTAGTAAGGTCTAGCTGGCTTTTTCTGGAATTGAAATATATACTAACCTAAATGAAGCCATAAGAATATTGCTACTTAATCAGATAGTTGTTCCAAGGCCAAATAGATGGGGATGGAGTAGGTATAGGGAAGTAGAGTGATACCTCAGTTGTCGAATGGCTCCCAAGCTCAAACTGTTTACTCAAACAGCAAAGTTCAATAGTTGAACTGAAAATCTGACTTGAATAAATCTGTACAGGCCGAGAGGGAGTGATGTATGGCCTCTCACTCTGGACACAACGGGGTGATACTTCACTCTAAGTGCCACTCCAGCCCAGACAACATATAATGCTGTGTAATTCGGGGCCTCAGAACCAATTGTTTGGTTTTCCACTATTTCTTATGGGAAAAGTATGTTCAATTCTCAAACTTTTTGGTGTTTGAACAAAAATTTGGAATGAATTGAGTTTGACAACTGTGGTATCACTGTCATGATCCCAGTTTCACAATATTTCTTGTACTGCACGCAGAAACATGCCATACTGCTTGGGTCTTTGTGAGTGTGGTGAAGGATGAAAGTGGAATGAGATCCTCCCGGGATACTCCTCATACCTACTCAAGCTGAGCAGGTATGCTACCTTTTTGGTGCTTCTAATTTGCTTTTCCTAGTCGCCTCTCATTCCACACATGACTTTGCTTTCACCTGTCTCAGTGCCTCAGGCCATTACCTTATTTGTAGAAATCAACTTGACTCATTAAGTCTTGCAAATGTGACAATTTGCTTACAATGAATGTAAATGGATTTTGATCTGCCCAGTTTTTGCTGGTTCTGTCCAGAAGGCTAGTGGTGAGTAGTTTGGGATAGTGAAAAACTTCTAGTCTGTTTCATTTTCCCTAAAATAAGTCTGCATTCATTCATATCTCATATTTTGGGAGATAATTTCCTTTCAAATATTCCCAACTGGGCCACAAAAAAATTCTCTTTAACTACTTTGACTTTGACCTTATTTCTAACTAAACAGTATCTTGACTTACATTAAAAAATTTCTTCCCCTTTCTGTGCCCTAGTGATAACTTTTCTGTATTACTTATTAATGAAGGGCATCATGCCCAGATTGCTTTACTCTGATTCCTAAATCCATTTTATCTAACAGAAGCATAAAAACCTTATTTCACTTCACTATGCTACATTATCAACAGAGTCTACTATTTCTTAATCCTGCTACTTACTTCAAATTGTGGAGTTCAGTCAGAAAATAAGAGAGGATAATGAACAACTGCTCGTTTTTAAAATGAATATTATCTATACAATGAGTCAGTGCAAAAGGACAAAGACGCACTTGCGATTTTAACAGGAACTGATACCGTGTAGTGGATCCAATAGGTTCCAGGCTCTTGTGTATGGCAAGCAAAGAATTGCAAGCGTACATTCAATGGTAAAAGAAAAAAGCAGCTACATTTATTAAAAATACAGAGGGATGAAGTGAGCGCAGGTCTGTATCAACAAAATGTGCCACAAATACAAAAGTGGTGTCAGGACAAGAGGGAAATAAAAAGCACACCCATAAATCAGGCTTTAAGATTTTAAAAGAAGTGCACTCCAGGACAGGTGCCCCTCAATGGGGTCTCTGCACAAGATTGACAGGAATGATTAACGGTGTGCTGAGTTATCTTCAGGGGCTTCCAACACACATGTCTCTCCCAGAAACCAATTGGATTAAATTACATACATGAAATGGTTACTGAAGGTCAGGCCACTAAATCTAGCATGTATGTGACCCGGACTGGAGCTATAGAGGTTTCCAAGGTCTTTGTTATTTTTATTTCTGCTTTTCTTAGAAAGAGGAATTTGGTGTTGTCCAAATTCAGTTGGGTGGATGGGGAGTAGTCTTGCAGCTCCAATTGTGTTATCTGTACTAGAACAGATAGGTTCTGCGGCTACCTCACCACCCAAGCTTTTATTGCTAATGGTTGTGAAAAATCACTTTTGTTACTCTTTTGAACAAAATGAAAAGCTGGAGGGAGCTCTAACATGGCTGATGAGAGGAGGAATCCTGTTGGAGATATTCAGGGAAGATCAACTAAAAACCCAGTGGGAGGGACTTATACCCTGATACAGAAAATCAATTGAAAGAAGATAAATGTAGATAAAACCAAACATACGGACAGTAGTTAAAAACAGAAGCAGTCCCACAAGGGCCAGTCCATACAGCCCCTACCCTTGCTCATCCTGGCAGCAGCCATCTTGAGAATTTCCCAGAAAGCTGGAGGGAACCAAGGAGTGCTGCAGAGACTAGTGTCCCAAGATAGACTCAGGGTATACAGGCCCCTTCATTCCATAAACCACTCTCCAAACCCTGGAGAAGATGCAGCACTGTGGCATCCTCACCAGCACTCAATGAGAGTAGCAGAAGCTCCCTCCCCACCCACCCAGTTCCAGGCAGAGAGGGGATAAACAAGTGAATGACAGCCAAGCCCACCCAGCTGCTTGTGCCTGCCTGTATGAGTCACCATCTGGCATCTCACATCAATACTGGCTCCGAGTCCCACTGAATGCCCCTGGGCTCACTTGTGCCACAGTCAGGTGCCACAAGTTAGTCTCACACCTGCCAGGACCCCCATATGGTACACAGCATTCACACTGGACCTGCTTGAGTCCATGTCTGGCACCCAGAGATCGTTTGACTCTCCACCCAGTACTCACTGCCCAGTGCCCTCCCTGGACCCACCAGAGACTCCAATTGTCACCTAGTGCGAGGCCTAGACACCCTGGGTCTCCACTGGGTGGCAAAGACCCATGTGAGTCTCCACCTGGTGCTCCAGGCTTGCTCCAGCTCCTAGTCAGTTCCAGACACGTCCTTCCCACCCTGGGCATACCAGAGCCTCCTTCTTGTAACATGAATCAGTCCCAGACACAAGTGGTTCTCTGTTGAGCAGCCTAAACCAGCTGGAATCTATATCTGGCACATCAGGCCAGTCCTACGCATGCTGGAGTCTCTGTCTGGCAGTCAGCACTGGTCCAAGACCCACCTTATTTGCCTGGTGCCCTGGGCCTGCACAGGTCTCCATTCAGTGCTTGGGGCCTTCCCTGGGCCCACCAGAGTCTCCCTGCATCAGTCTCGGGCATGCCTGTGTTTCTGCTGGCTGTCCTAGGCTTGCACGAGCCTCCATATGGGGTTTCAAGCTGTTGCCACAGCCACCAGAATCTCCATCTGGCACCCAGTGCTGGTCCCCAGCCCACTGGCATCTACACCAGGCTCCTCAGGCCTATTTGAATCCTCACCCAGTGTCTGTGATCCTACACTATCCCTGGGCCTATGTCCCAGGTTGGACACTTGCCATGGGCTGGGGTTTACAGACTAGGGCCTCCTTGAACAGAGGGGACATCACATAAACCCACAGGCTACAAAAAGAGGAAGAGAAGAATGTGACTTTCTGAATTAAAGACTGCAGGTTCTGGAAGAAAAGCACTCCTTCGAAAATACATAGATATTTTTCTTCCTTGTCTCTCTTCTTTTGACCCCATTTTCCCTTCATATTTTTTTTTTCTATTTTGGTGGAATTTGGAGTTTTATCACCCATTTTCTTTCTCTACCCTTTTCATTATTATTTGTATTATTTGTTTGTACAGGACCTCCTTTTTTCCCCCTCTCTGTGTCTTTTCTCACTATCTCTCTTTCAATTTGGTTCCTTACTATTTTTTTCTTTTTTTCCTCTAGTTTAATCTCTGTTTTTATTATTTGCACTTTTCCTTGTTGGTCTCTTCTGTTACTGTTATCTAACACTACTAATTTTCTTCTGCTGAAATCCAATCCAAACACTAACTACATTAAGAAACACTGATGAAGCAAAATAAGATTGATTTTCAAAAGTGCTTAAAATAAATTTTATAAACTTAAGAAACACTACTCTAATAAAACAGAATATTCAGAAGAAGTGGATAGATTCATAGATACAAATGAACTACCAAAGTTGAACCAAGAAGGTATAAAAATCCTGAATATTCAACTAAGAGTCAGTGAAATTGAAAAAGTATTTTAAAAAACTACCAACTGAGAAAAGCCTAACTCCTGATGGATATACTGCCAAATTCTACAAGATTAGTTAAAAAATCTAACACTGATTTTCCTCAAATGCTTTAATAAAATCTAAAGGGAAGCAGTACTCTCAAATCATTCCTGGAAGCAAGCATTAACCTGATTCCAAAACCAGAAAAGGACCCAAATAAAAAAGAGAACTATAGGCCAATCTCTTTAATGAACACAATTGCCAATATCCTTAATAAGATACTGGAAAAAAATGTGCAGCAAATCATCACAAAGATTATATACCGTGATCAAATAGAATTCATGTCAAGGGTGCAGGAATGGTTCAACATATACAAATCAATAAATGTGGTATACTACATATACAGAAGCAAGGACAAACAACCGACACGATCACTGAAATACAACCAAAAAAAAAAAAAACTATTTGACAAAATCCAACATCCATTCATGATTTAAAAAGAAAAACCTGCAGAAAATGGGAATATAATGTCTTTCTCCCAATCTAGTAAAAGCCAACTATGATAAACAGATGGCCAACGTCATACAAAATTGAGAGAAGCTGAAAGCTTTCCCTTAGAGATCAGAAACAACACAAGGATAACTGTTACCAACACTCCTGTCCAATATATTTCTTGAAACACTAGTCAGAGCAATTAGACAAGGGAAAGAAACAAAACGGTTAGGGGTAGGAAAGGAAGAAGTTAAATTATCATTACATGCAGGGGACATGATCCTCTACAGAGTACTCCCAATAACTCTACCAAACACTCCTATAATTAATAACCAAATTCAGTAGCATAGCAAGATACAATGTCAACACTCAAAAATCAGTAGTGTTCCTATACACTAATAACAAACTCACCTAGAGAGATCTCACAAAAGGTGTTTCTTCCTTAAGAAAGAAGCAAAAAAAAAAAAAAATACTTAGGAATCACCCTCACCCTAACCAAGGAAGTGAAAGATGTCTACAATGAAAACTACAATACTCTGGAAAATGAGATTGAAGAGGATATCTGAAAATGCAAAGCGATCCCTTATTTCTGAATAGCCAGAACCAATATAGTGAAAATGGCCATACTTCCCAAACTACTATACAGATTTAACACACTCTCAATCAAAATACTGATAGCATTCCTCACAGAACTAGAGAAAACAATCTTAAAATTTATATGAAAGCAGAAGAGACCTAGAATAGTAAAAACAATTCTGGGCAACAAACTCAAGGCAGAGGGCATCACCACCCCAAACTTCAAGTGATACTACAAAGTTTCACGATAAAAACAGCATGGTTTGGGTGTAAAAACAGACTTGTGGATCAATAGAACATAAAGGAGGGTGCAGAAACAACTCCAGGAACACTCAGCTACCTTATCTTTGATAAAGGGGCCAAATATTTTGCTGAAAGAAAGAGAGCATCTTTAACAAATGGTGCTGTTAAAACTGGCTATCTACATGTTGAAGATTGAACCTAGATGAATATCTCTCACCGTGCACCAAACTAAAGTCAAAATGGATCAAAGATCTAAATATTAAAACAGAAACAGTCTGTTGGAAGATAATATAGATGAAACTCTTGAAGACCTAGGCGTAGGAAAACACTTTCTGAACAAAACCCTGATTCCACAAAGGAATAATACAAAGAATCAACAAAGAATCACATGGGATCATACACAATTAAAAAGCTTCTGCAGAACCAAGAAACCACCAAAAGAGTAAAGAGACAACGCACAAAATGGGAAAAACAATTGCCAGCTACTCATCAGACAGAAGACTAATATCTCGAATAGATAAAGAACTCAAAAAATTAGACTCTTCTAGATTTAAAGAACAAATACAAAAATGGGCATCTGAAGTAGACACTTGTGAGACAATTGAACAAAAAACATGAATATAAATTCAGTCTCAAGTGAAAGATAGGCTAAATTGAGACTGCCTCTTTCTCAAAGTGACTCAGAAAATAGATGGTTCTAGATCAAACACCTGGTTTTACAACTCCTG
The DNA here is from genome assembly GCA_004026905.1 of Hystrix cristata. Taxonomy (NCBI): domain Eukaryota; kingdom Metazoa; phylum Chordata; class Mammalia; order Rodentia; family Hystricidae; genus Hystrix; species Hystrix cristata. The sequence goes on from PVJO010002600.1 coordinate 18,563, forward strand.
CTTTGTATGTTAATTGTAACACATAATCTGACACAACTTGTTCTGAAAAAGAATTTTAATATATCTCTCTTGAAAATTACTCTTATTTGTATCGACACAACTCACTGTCTTAATATAATCATACTCCCGCAATACATATATACTTATTTTAGGTTTAAATACTAGTAAACATTAAGGATGTCCTGACATAGACTGCTAGCCATTGAAAATTGCTGGTTTCTCATTACACATTCTACTTTAGAAGTTAGTTCCAAAAGATGGCATTGGGTCTCAAAACTGTCCTCAATTATAATTGTCCAGACTCGGTTGAAAAGTTATATGACGAAGAAGAGAATTTTCTGAAAATAAGCATTATGTTATATTCTTCACACAATTACATCAAATAATTAAATCTTTACGAACCATGAATCTAGATAATGTGGTTCCTAACAAATTGATTTTGGGATTTTGGTTGAAGTAAGCTTCAGGAATCATATACAAAAAGAAATATGTTTAGGACCAGGGAGATGTTATCCAGGGATGTTGTGAGAATATCAACTATAAATGATAAGGTGAAACATACATGGGAAAAGTTGATATCATGCTCAGGAAATTTGGGGGCTTATATAACAGAAGAAACAGTAAGACCAAGAAATGATAAAATGAAAAAACAACCTGAACTTGTCAGGCAAAAGTAAAAATAATAGAGCTGGAGGTGAGGTAGGAACAGATAAGAAAATAGTTTGTTTATCTGTTTTTTTAACCAGTGCTCTGTATCAATTCATGCAACAAAGTTAAAGATACGCTCTCTGAAGACAAATACTTGGGTGAATCTTTTACTTGGGCTCCTCCTGCTTGGCTATCTCTTAAATGTCAGGATAGTCAAAGTATTAGTCACAAAACTGGTTGTTTTCAAGATGCAACCGTAGTCCTATTTTAATGGCATCCCTCTTGAAGTCATTAGATTTCTTTTCTATTATGGTTGTGGCTATATATTTCTACATCTCTTAAAGATTCATCAGGTAAGAAAGTAAAGGAAACAAATTTTCTGTAGTGCACTACAAGATATAATGGGGACTCCTGTGATACCATCCTAACATAACCTTGCAGAAGGGAATCCCTTTAGTTGGGGAAATATATAATCAGATAAGCAAACCATATATCATGCACATTAAAGTTTGCAGTTTAAAGTTTTCTAGAATGTTTGGTAAAGGTCTCAATGCTGTGACTTTAAACACTATAGGAAGCTAGAAGAACAGTCAGGGATAGATGATTTTAAAAACTACAGTATTTTTAATGCTTGCTCTTTTTCCCAATCCTTTAATATTTTTCCTTCTTTAAAGAAAATCAGACCAACCTTCTGCTTTAAAATAAATTCTTGCCATGAAGAGAAGCTCTTGAAAGAATTCAGACAATCCAGAACCGGTGGTGTCATCTTGGCAACTGGCCAGTTATCCTTATGCTATCTAGACTTGCACTGCATGGCAGTAATAACAGCAGATGGTTAACTTTCCCATCTGCATAGAGCCACTCAAATCTTTTCCAGATAGAAATATTTGGGGATTCCTAAGTTTAACACACCAAAAGACAAAATGTGTGGTACAAATGAAAAACAGAAAATATGACAAGTTCCAGTAAGGATACATTAAGTCATAGAAAATTGATGCAAGTCTGTGCTATGATTAAATTGCGAGTGTCTGTTTGGGGTACAAATGGATATCAAACGGTACTCGTTCTATTCACAGTGTACTTTTTGAGTTCATAGTGATAATACATCCTTATCAGAGCTTCACTAAGCTGCATAGCCTGAGACTGATCAAATTGTACTCGCAGGTTCATATACCTTCAGATTTTGGCTAGACATTGACAGATCTGGCAAATAGCTTACTTCTCTCAGCTTTAAATCAGATATGCCATGATCATCCTAAATTGCAGCCCCATATATATATATATATATATATATATATATATATATATATATATATATAAAAGTTTCAAAGACAAGAGCTGGCTTCTGTTCTGGTTTCATAGTATGCCAATTTTCCTTTCTTTTGACAAACCCTGACTGACCTTAACTCTAATCCTTCACATTTAGCTATCTATGTAGTGTTGTTCCTTCTCACAGGCTAACTTCTGTCATTAGTGAAGGGATGTTGAGGTACAGTGGTTTAGACCATTCTGGCTGCTCAGGTCTTCTGCAACACCTGGTCGGGTGACAGAATGCAGCCCCTTTCCAGGAACCTTCTGATGAGCAGATCTAAAGAAACGCTAAGGTAGAAGGCCCTCTTAGAAGAGTCACATGAGAGGGCAGTCCCTTTGGAGCTCCAATCTCATTTGATGAAGTACATCAAGGCAGGATACAGGGTTGAGGATTTTCTTTGTTGCACACAATGAACTTCATGTCCCTTCTTGCCTTTCTCATTGTTCCTGTCTCTGTTTAAGACTTCTAGGCAGCATTCTTGATTCTTAATCCCAAGAATTTACTCTATATTCCTCTGCTTCCCCAATTTGGGCTCATTCTTTCCAATCCAGCACTTCCAGAATTACAATTATTAGTAATGGTGCCCTTTGGCACATGCAGCAAGCAGCCCTGAATAGATAATTCTTCCTCTTATCCTTATCTTCAGATGCATGCTCCTTCATAAATAGCCCTAGTCATCAGGCTGTGGGCAAAGAGACAGCAAACTGGGCAAAAAATGTGGTTGAAAAAATTGAGGTGAATTTGGACAAGCCAAATGACAGAAATTGTGAGAAGTTAATAGTGTATTACTGGTAATAAATGCTGGCAAGAATATGGAGCAACAAGAACCCCTATTCACTGCTGGTGGGAATGCTAAATGGTACAGCTACTTTGGAAGATAATTTGGTATTTTCTTACCAAACTAACAAAAATATATCACACAGTCATATTCCCTGGTGTTTGCCCAAATGATACAAAAAATTTCTGTCCCAGGAAACCTTGCACTTAGGCATTTATAACAGCTTTACTTATAATTGCCAAATTTTGAAAATAACTGAAGGGTCCTTCTGTAGGTCAATGGATAAACTATGGTATATCCACAGACTGGAATATTCTTCAGCACTAAAAAGACATCATGAGACATGGGGAAACATAAATACATATTACAAAGCAAATGAAGCCAATCTCCAAATGCTATGTATTGTATAATTTTTATTGTAGGTCACTCTGGAAAAGACAAAAAGTCGAAGCTGTAGTTGAGAGCCAATAGGGTTGGAGGTAGAGATGAACAGACAGAACACAGAATTTTTAGGGCAGTGAAATATTCTGGATGATACCTTGGCGGTATATATATATTCTTATCCATTTGTTTTAGATACTTTTCTCTCGTTGTTGGGACAGAATACTCGACACCCAAAGTTAGGGGAAGAAAGGTTTATTAGCTCACAGTCTGCAGAGGTTTCAGTCTATAGTCCGCTGGGTCCGAGGCAGGGCGGCATGGCAGAGGCAGGGCGGGACCGGCGTGGCAGACCGGCAGCCGATCAGCCACAAAGTAAAGTCCGGAAAATGCAAGGAATGTGTGCAAATAAGCAATGCAAACTAGCAGCTAATTAGCCTCTTCCTGTATCTTTTATCTAGGCTACCTGCCCCCAGGGCGGCCCGCACTCCCACCCCCAATCTCAGTCTCACATCCTTGATCCCACAAGAACGATGCCAAACTGATCAATGGATCAATTTAGTAATCACACACTCTAGATCCAGCTATCTCTTACCACATGAGGCTTTGGGGGGACATCTAGACACAAACCATAACACCATTTGTCTAAACCCTTAAAATATACTGCTCCAAAAGTGAGCCATGATAATTATAATGTATAATTGTGGGTTCATCAAATGCAGCAGAGGCTGCACTCTAGTTAGAAATTTTGATTGTGAGGAAGGCTGTGTATGTGTGGGGGCAGGAAATACACGGAAAATCTTTGTAACTTCCTCTCAATTTTGCTGTGAAACTACAATTGCTCTAAAAATAGTCTTTAATAAAATTGTAGTTTAATAGTTGAACTAAATTCCCACTGACTCTTAAAATATTCAAGAGTCTATTATTCTATGTAGAGAACTGTAATCTTAAAAGGAATGGATGAAGACAATTATTGGGAAAATTGGGTATTATATCTATAAACTTGGGATGATTTATTCAAAGGTTATTAGGTTTAAAAAGGGGATCTCATTTCAAAAGACTGATAAAAATGATTTTTTTAAAAAATGAAATGAAAAAGAGATGAGGACAAATGTTTACTAACATTGAATTATAGGTAGAATTTTGAAGTATAGTCAGAAATTTATATCTAACCTTCAGGGACTGCTGGACTTGTGTGAATAGCAACACCACATGTCTAAGATGACAAATGAAAAATAATTCAGAGCTCAGGACTCAGTTATGTTGTGGTTTAGAGAAAGCCAGAGACCAGATCTGCAAAGGGGATTGGGATAAAAATCTAACATTTCCACAGAGAAAGATACCTACACTTGGCAAGTAGCTGTTTCCTGTGAATGGAAAGAAGTGTAATGGTGAGCTCCGAGATTCAGAATGTCAAATGTCTGATTGCAGGTGATCCTTTGAAGATAGAGAGTGGCACTGTATAGATAGGGATTCTGAATATTTTTTGTTTATAAAATTTCCTTCTGAATACTTTTAGAAATAAAGTATATTTAATGTGTTCTCTGTGACACTTATTAATGAATACATGAAAACCTACATTCTACTGTTAGTTCTATTTTCATAGCTTATATTACCTATTTTCTCACACATACCTTTGGATAAATGAGAATGACAGGCTCCTAAATGGTAAGACAAGCTTCCTTCAAAATGTCATATATAACACTCAGTAATTTAGTAAATGGAGTTTTGACAGGCATGGGCAAGTTTAATGACCCAAGAAAACAACCATTAGGACCTAAGAATTAGACTCATTTGAAAGACACTACCATCCAGGCCCGAGAAGGCATGGAGAAGAAATGGTATTAAGATTAGTAGAGTCTGGTGAGACCTAGGCAGATGGATTAAGGGTGGCCAAAAATGAGCTGTAGCCTTGGAGAAATGTTGCCACTTCCAAAACCCTAGTGAGATGAGGAAAAGGCTGGGGCTAGAAAAGAATAAGTACTCCACCTTTACCTGCTGATCATCTATGATCGCTTTCTGGTACCTGCCCATTGGTCAAAACCAATGCAAGATGAGAGAGGTCTAGATATAAATGCCATAGTGACCAGCTTCCCAGGACACAGGACAAGGTAAAAAGGTAGAAGAATTGGAAACTGTGCATCATTTATCATTACAGATTTTCCTCCAAGTATCACACTAGTGCTTTCAAAGTTCAATAAACATTTACTAATTGTGTGTTTATTCATCATAAGGAATTTTAGAGAAACTACTCTTTATTGGTTGGGAAAAGTTGGGAAGATTTCAGGGTACAGATGCTGCACAAGCACAGATTTCTTATTTCAATTACTTTGGGAAAAAAAAAAAACAACCAAAACCCAAAAAACCTCCATTGTAGTGAGTTAAAATTCTGTCTTATAATTTGGGGACTTTAAAACCTTCAATTATTGGAGGGGGAGCTGACCTGTCCACAAGGCATAATACATTGCTGTATTTCTGAGGAACCCTAGAGAGTGTCCTGCTCACTCCACAGCCGGGGCAGTAGTTTTTCTGTATAGAAAATACAATGTGAGGGCTGGGGATTTAGCTCAGTGGTTAAAGTGCTTGCCTTGCAAGCACAAGGACCCAAGTTCGATCCCCAGCACCCCCCCCAAAAAAAATACAATGTGTATAATGAGATTTCACAGTTATAAAGAGGAAGAAGAGGAAATGCATTAGCAATGTGCTATTTCAAAAAACAGAAAGACATTTGATTTGATGATTGATTTTCCTGTCACAAAAAGCTTTCTCAAAAAGAAAAAAGGAATTTTACTATGTTTCTAATAGTAAAATGGCTGATTCTCATTTCCTGCCTAATGAATTATTTACATACTCCACTGAAGGCCATTTATACTCAATGTACACTTGGGCAATGCTCCAGAAGGTGGTATATTTGTTTATAGTAGCATTTCTTCAGAACTCAATGTATTCTTTTCACTCTGTAAAAATGTTGGTGTTCTCCATCTTAGAGATGAACAAAGACCCATGTTACCACACATCTGCTCTTCTATGTTCACAGAGTAATGTGCAGCATGAGTTTTGCAAAGATATCATTATTTGAACAATGGAACTGAGTGAGAAAGAACCATTGTAAAGCAAAAGCATGGTCCAGCGCCTTACCAAGTCTGCCTTGAGGTCCAATTGCCATCTCCCGACTGCCCTGGATACCTTCTCCCTGAGCCACCTTCTCCAGGCACTAGCACGCCCTGACCTAACTAACATATAACCGGGGGAAACTGGAGGAGATGGCACTTCTTAAATTGAAGACGGTACTTGTAATATGGGAAATCTAGGTGAAAAATTGAGGGCGAGCTTTCGGCACGTTCCCCCTAGAAGTATGTATTTACCATACCTAGCTCATTTATAGAAAAGGAGCTGGCTTTTCCCTTCTGAAAAAGCCCTGCCCTTGGTCCACATATTGTGCAGGAGGAAAGATGTACCTTGAGAGCCCTGCAGGGTCCTCAATCCTCTGTCCCTCATTATACATAAGCTGGGAGCCTTGCACAAATAGTAGAAGCAGGCTGGTCCCTGGACATGTGGATAAATGCAAGTAAAGATCTGCTGACTCTTAGGTTGCTCAAAATGCAATTTGTTTTTTGTTTCATGTTGCTGGCAGAATTAATTTCCCCATTAATACATCTGGGGGCCAACCATTTTGCATGACTTCCCAAATTTTAGTGCCACATAACACTTCCAGTTTCCAGTTTTTTTTGCTTTGAAATAAAATGCATCTCTGTGTATTAAAGGAGTGATAGTGAAACTAACAAAAATGTGGCAACAGAATGAATGCTTAGCTAGATGCACACACTGCAGCAAAGAGATCTAGGAAAAATTAATTAAAATTGAAAAGCCAAGTAAAAGTTAGGAACCTTTCCTTGGGTGGTAAATTTGGCAGCATTTTAATGTGGCTAGTACTGGCTATACTCTCCTGAGGATTGCATTTAAAGATTTAGCATTTCTTTTTTTTATTAAAAAGACCTCTCTACATTATTAATCTACTAGTTTTAGATCCCTAAATATATTCTGAATTTTAATGAACCCAATATTAAGGCTATGGCTTTAAAATTCCACTATTTAGTAAAAATATTTTAAAAATTACAGAATTCTTATTTTGGCATTTCGTAGAATTTCTAAGGTAATCTTAGAGGCGATTTTTTAATCTTTTTAGCAGTTATCAGTATAGTAAAATTGGCTTTTTTGCTGTATTGTTCTATGAATTTTAACACATTTATATATTTCTGTAACCACTATAACAACCAGGGAAAAAAATCTCATCACCACAGAGGGCTCTTTTGTGTTGTGTCCGGGTGTATGTGTGTTGTATGTACTGCGCCTCGGCTTTGCTTTCCTATCTGAGCTCACCAGGATTCTTAAAATCAGCACCAAGGATTAAGGGCACCAAGTTTAAAGAGGAAAACAAAAACACTTTACTTGAAAGAAATAAAAGAAGCAGGAGAAGAACAGGTACCTTGTGAGGGGGTAGGGAGCTCTGGAAAGATGGAGAACCAAGGGCTCTTTGTTCTCTGCTGTTCTTCTTGGGTGCCAGGACCCTCCTTCTACCTGGAATTTGTCATACTCTGATTGGTTTCCTGGGCTGTCATAGATTGATCCCAAGATCCCTAACCCCCTGTGCCATCATCTATGTGCACATTCTTAAATGAGCCTGTCAGAATCTTATATTTAGAATTTATGGGTTTGTTAAAAAGGACCTTACATACAAGATCAATGTAGCAATTAAGGGGGCTAGAGCATTAATATAGTGGCCCAAGAGTGGGAATACAGATACAGCAATACCTCGGTTCACAAATGTGAACGATTTGGTTCACAAATTCTCACTGGGCAGAATTTTGCTTTCATTCATGAACTGCGAATCCAGTGGCAAACACAGCTGTGGCCATCTTCCCCAGAGGCATGGAATGAATTTAAGTTCATGAACTGAGGTATATCTATACATAGGTACATATATGTGTGTGTGTGTGTGTGTGTGTGTGCATGTGCATGTGTGTATTTGTAGCACAACTCAAGTTCATTTCAAGTTTATTTCATTTCTTCAAGTCTATTTCATTTCTTCATGCAATACAAAATTCAAACACAGTATTATTTAAGATTTGCATATACATGAACTAGGATGCATATGAGAAACTCAGTCCTGTCAAAAGTATGACATTGTGGAACAATGAACTCAAATATATCAAAAATGCACAAAGTACTAGTCTTGCTCCATTACTGCTTAGAAAGATAAGACTGCTTCTCCATTTACAAAATAGGATCACAGAAGAAAACAGCATAGAGTCAAAGACAGCACCTGGATGTCCCAAGTAGTTCTTCTGTGCACAGATCAGCCTTCTAAATCCAGCTGGGCACAGAAGTATGTAATTGGGAGGTGCACTGTTTGGAAGCTGCAAACAAGTAGGCCTTTTAGTCATTGATTTCTTTCCCCAAGTACTGGGTTTTTAATCTATATGTATCTAACTGATTTTTTTCCCCTAAAAGTTCAACTAAGTAGGTGTGTGTATTTTTATATACTAAACAAGAGCTTTCTTTTAAGTGGCTGCCCTTGTCCCCTTTGCATTTTACTGGAGGTGGGGAGGGGTGGCTACCTTGGACTTCAGCACCTGACTTCCCCTGCAGCTCTGCCTGTCCTCTTCCCTCTTGCTTCATCAACTGCTTTTCCAGGGAAGCTTTAACTCTTTCTAGTCAGGATTAGGCGGGAAGCCCAATGAGGCCTTTTCCTATTTACAGACTTCTCTTCCCTACATTGTTGCAACCTATTTTGTCATCAAATATCCACCCCCACCCTAACCTAAACCACTGGCAGACACCGATTGGTTTTACATCCCTACAGTTTTGCTTCTATTTTTCTTAATGTATGTTACATATGTATCATGTACTATTTAACTTTTTGAGTCTGACTTGTAGCATTTAGCACTTATTCAAATGGTGTGTGCGAGAATAGCCCTTCTAGTTAATTGTTCATTAGTATTCTGTTATATGAATATACCATACTTGGTATATTCCTTCTCCTGCTGATGGACATTTGAGTTGTTTCTCAGCTTTCTTTTTTCTTTATGTTTTTGAGATTATAAATGAAGTTGCTACAATAGACAAAATAGCCACTGTTGACCTGTACTTTTGTATAATCCACAGGCCTTTGGTATAAGAGAAACTCGTGAATATGATGAGATATGAAGTAGGTGGTTAAGTTATATTTTGGCACAGAATTAAAGAAAATAATATTATTTTAGTAGTTATATTAGTCTACTCAAGTTGCTATAATAAAACATCACAAACTGGGTGACTTAACAGAAATTTATTTTCTCACAGTGATAGAGACTATGAATCTAAAATCTAGAGAATCTTTCTTTCTGGCCAGCAGCCTTTTCACTATATCCTCAAATAGCTTTTCCTCTGTGCGTAAACACCCTCGATGTTTCTCCCTCTTTTTTTTTTTTTAAATTACAATTCGGTGTTTTATTACAATTGCGGTTTATTCACAATTGAGGTACATTGAAATTAAGAAATATTCAGAAAATCTCACAGCTTGTAATTAATGGAACTAGGGTTCAACTTCAGCTATAAATCCCTTTGTTTGCCTGCCTACTTTATTTCTAGAAATCATGACATTCAAACGAATATGCACTCTTTCTACTGGAGCACTAGTACACAATGAATAATCAATCTGATTCTATGAAACCATTTCTCCTTAAGAAAATTACACTGTTGTTTTGAAATATCATTTTAAGTACAATTTCAAATATGTTACCATTAGCTATAGTATGAATTGATATGTATGTATAAATGCAATATGATGTAATACTCAACTTTGATTTACTGTTTATATGTCCATCTGTCTGTTCACAAAGATTTAGTAAGCACCTGTATCTTCATTTTCCTGACTAATGGGTTTGTGTCCTAACCATGTGCTTAGGATGGAAACTCCAAACATCAGCTCTCATGATCTTAATAGGTTGCTTCCAGGTAAATTGAGTCCGATTATTCTCCCACTTCTTGAAAGAATACCAGCCCAATCAGATTAGGACCTCATTCTTATGACTTTATTTAACCTTAATTACCTCTTTAAAATCCCTATCTACAAGTATCTTCACAATGCTGGATTAGGACATTAGCGTATGCATGGGGTTGGGGGTCGAAATTCAGTGCAAAGTATTGGGCTCCACCTCATCACTTGATCCCTGAAAAGGAACTGGGCTCTTCCTAGTAAAAAGGATTTTTAAAGTGAGAAGGATTTCATGCAAAGGAGAGTCTCCATTGCTGGCTCTGAAGATGGAGGGGCCAAAGAAAAGGAAAACAGATTTTAGGAACTGAAAGTGGCCTCTGGCTGTCAGCCAACAAGGAAACCAGGACCCAGTCCTAAACTGCCAGAAACTAAACACCACAATCACGTGCTCTTAGAAGAGGACACTGACCCTTCCAGAGAACACAGTGTGATACCTTGACTTGAGCCTTGTGGGACTCTAAGCAGAGAACCCAGGCAGGCTGTGTCTGCACTAGCAATCTACAGACTGTGAAGTAGTTGGTGGATGTCATTTTTAACATGCTAAGTTCATGGTTAACTTGTTATACAGCAATCAAAATTAATGTAGACTTTGACACCTGGAAACAATTTGTAAGCCTATCCTTTTGCCAATAACACATTGCTTTGATTACTGTCACTTTATAGTAAATCATAAGTCCTCCAATTGTGTTCGTCCTTTACAAAATTTTTTTTGATTATTGTAGTAATTGTGTACTCCCATATAAATTTCAGAATCAGTGTATAAATATGTATTTATATCAAAAACTTACGGCATTTTATTGACATTGCATTAAATATTTAGATCGCACTGGGAATAATTGTCATCTTAACTGTTTTGATTCTACCAATCCATGAATACAGATTTTCTAATTATTTGTATGTTCTTTAGTTTCTTTCCTCAGTGATTTTCAGGTTTTTGTGTATATCCTGCATGCATTTTGCTAGATTTCTATCAATGCACTTCAATTTTTGTGCTATTATAAGAGGCACAGATTTATTTTAAAATTCAAATATTTTATTATTTATAGATAGGAAAATCATTGACAATTGAACACTGACCTTATTTCTGAGATCTTACAAATTTGTTAACTATAGGAGTTGAGTTAGGCTGGGGATTTAGCTCAGTGGGTAGAGTGTTTGCCTAGCAATCACAAGGCCCTGAGTTCAATCCCCGGCACCAAAAAAAAAAAAAAAAAAAAATGGAAGCTGAGTGTAGAAATATACCCCAGCATTTGGGAGGCTGAGGCAGGAGGACTGTTGATTTGAGGCCAATCTGGCTCTGTAGTGAGACTTTGTCTCAAAAACTAAAACAATGAATGATCAAATAAGTTTCCTACTGCTAAAATAAACTAGTCTGTACTCATTTACGATAGTCAGACTTTTATAAGTTTTGGGGGCAGTGGAATGTTTACCTTTCTATTTCCATACAGTTCATGATTCAGCACATATAAGTAATGTAAATATTAGTTCATAAAGATCTATCGACATAACATTTATTCTTTGGCAGCTGTCCATACAAAGAATTTGATACAGCTAGTTAATGATCAGTTACATGTTTTTATAGGGTACTTTTCTAACTGTGAGTAAATAAAATACCCGTAAAATTTAAAAAGATTTTTCTTTTCAATCAACCTTATATGAAGCAAGAATTAGAAATACAAACACAAATTCAACCATTTTCATGGAGCTAGCATTTGCCTTAGTATTTTTACCTGGCAACTCATTTGAAAGTGTGCTTATGGTTAAACAGATAAAATCTAAAATTTCCAATCTACCAACTAGAAACATAACTGAGGTAGACCTCTTTTTAACATCTAGAAACTTAACACAAAGAAAACTATTCCCTGGTATTGAAGAAAATTAAGGCAGCTTCAGGCATGAGCACTTACTGAATGTAAGTAAATTGACCCAAAAAGAAGCGGGGTGTGAGTACTGAGGATTTAAGAACTAAATTTCTAGGAAGGGCTAGAGGAATATTTCTCTTTATAGCACTCCTAAAATAGCACATTTTCCATTAGCAGATAAATAAAGGCACATGAAGGCTAATTGAAACTTGCTCCTTCGGCTTTTACTCTGTTTTACATAAATTGCCTACATTAGTTTTAATCTTTTCAACAACTAGGAAAAGTTGGCGAGAATTAAAATAAAAGAAAATTAGCAATAGCAAAAATTACTTCTCATTTTACAGGTAAACAGCTACAGGTCAACTAATTTGCTTATGGTTCTATAAATAATAAGGTTAGAATCTAAAACCATTTCTTTTTACTCTAAATCTTGAATTATTTCTACTACACTGTCGGCTTAATGTTTAATGCTGTGATCAAAGAACACGTCCACAGTCTAACCTGACATATATTTAAAATTGCATATGCGAGGCATATGAGTTACTCTGCTTAAAATAATTTGACATTAACTACACTGCTTCCCAGTGTTTCTTCTTTCTCTGATATCTATACTTTTCAGTGTTGAAAGTACTAACTGAAATTAGCTATAGATTAGTCTTCTTTTTTATACATTAAATATTTAAAGTTTTAGGTCCTACTTGGTGTACTGTTCTCTAAGTCCTTCACTTCTTGCTCTCTCAATAGCAACAGTTACAGTTACAAATAAATGTCTCAAAATGTAAAATTGAGAGGAAATAAAAATTTTGACAAACTTTGTCAAAAAACATAGTCATTTAATGAAAAAGATAAAAAGCAGACACCTGCTCTTTTTCTGTTTCATAGAAAAAGAACAGTATTCAAGAGGAAAAGTCCATAGGAACGTGGGACTAAAGATATAATGAAAAAATATGATGACTTCAGCTTTGGATACCAACACTCACATATGTTGCAGAAAATTTGACATTCCATGACATTTGACGTGGAGTACACATGAATGTAACCCATAATTGGAAAAATTTTTAATGCAGTTTTTACCTATTGGGAGATATATCTAGCCTAATAACTGTAAAGAAGATTTAACTTTAAAAAATGTACTTGATTGAGATCATGCATGTAAACATTCATGCTATTAAACAGAGTCTATTTAATGAAATTGATATTTCTCTCTAGTTTTTACAATTATTTTATTTTCTCTTAATGCTCTGATCTTGTACTGAAAGCACTCCTTGGGTTATCAGATACATTTGTGTCCACGGCCTTATTCTGTATTCCTGTAACAATGTGATAGAGGGAAAGACATTGCAACTCCCTAAATCTCAGTTTCTTCATATAAAAAAATAGATTCACAGAATTTTTATGAGGCCTTTAGATGGTGTTATAGGTATGGAAAATATTAAAATAGCTGATTAGATCACAATTGCTCAACGGTACATCTATCATTAGGGAAATAGATTTATAAGAAATTAAAGCATTTTTTAATCTCATCTCATAATGATGTTTGAAGGAAAGATTTCTTATAACTTCATCAGAGACCCAGAGTCAGCAAGAGCTATACACTTCAGCCACTCTCTAATACCTGACTTATAGACACTAAAAGATAATAAATGTTTGTTGATTTAAGTCACTAAATTTTGGGTTATTTGTTAGACAGAAATAAATAATATAAATATATTGAAGGATCTATGTGTATACATCTCTAAGTATAATTGGCTATAATCAGTGGATAGGTTCAATGTTTTCTGAAGAAGAAAGAAAGGCCTAAAATATTAAAGAAGTGATGTAAATACAGAGAATGGGAAGGAAATTTGCGATTATAAACAAGATTAGCTTCAAAGAATGTAGACTAATCCTTCTCCCATGTTTGCATGTTTTATTTCAATAAGATTTCAAAGAGATGCTTTTTCTTCACAGAATCTGTAGCTTGCGACAGAAGATGTAGTTTATGAATGGTATTTTTCATGGTAAAAAGGAAATGTTAAAGTTCAGGAGTCAAAGACAAGCAGAAACACATCCGGAGTAAGACAAAGTCAGGTTTGCTTAGTAGACTGAAGCAAATAAGAACATATCCCACGTAAGACGTTTAGCCGATTCAATAATAGGGATTTGAATGGAGCTGTTTATACATTTGGGCTTGGTTTTGATATTCCCAAGGGGAATATGGATTAGCTCTTACCTTGAAAAAGTAGCAGTTCAGCAATTATGCTCTTGGGCAATTAGTCAGGTGATAGGAAAACAGTGCTAGCCTGGACACATCATTTACAAGCAACAATAAGACAAAGAAAGGGGTCGTGAGTCATATTTCCAGCTGTGGTGTGGTCTTGTACATAAACACTCTTTACATGACCTTATCCATCTCCCTTTGGGAAGACTTTTATTATGAGTGCTAATTTTCACTTTCTCAAAAGGATATCGTGGCACAACCAGGAAGCAAAGAGCTCAAAAAGCCAACATAGACCCATTGGGTTGATGTACGGTTTTGATTAATTTCTGATCAGTTGACAAATACTTGAAATGCCAAAGCAGGAAAAGACCTTGAATTATCTCACAGGGATACAGAGTATGGAACATAGGAAAATCCTCATTACTCTGGGATCACCCACATGGTCTGTGGTAGAGAAAGGACTAGAACCCATATCTGTTGATAATTAGACAAAGGTCCTTCCACATGTGGCAGCTATTTCCACTGTTGCAACCACAGTGACTGAGGCATCTGTATCAGGGGTGACATGATTTGTTATTTAACAGAGTTAAAATATTGTAGTGATTTTTTACTTTCTCACTGCAAAGATTTGAAACATGCAATTACAATAAGATTATCTTTTTAACTTTTGTTCAATTATTTCTCGCAACCCCACCACCATATAACCTTAATATGATTCATTACACATTTATATAAATGTGCATTTGACTGTTATAGAAGTGTAATAACATAGTAGCACATATTGTTTTGTAATTTTCTTCCCCCAATTAATAACACTCCTGGATGTTTTTTCCTATCAGTGTCCACAGATTCTAGATGCACAGATGGCATTATTTTATGGACTAATGATGTCTCTGATGATACTCTATGTACTTTTCTCAATTTACAGACTTGGTACATACTCTAAGGATAGATTCTTTTATTTTGTCAAAAATAGAAGATAGTTAACTCTTATTTAAAACACTTGCAAGTACTTCCCACAACTAGCTTGAGTAGTAAGGGTGTTGGGATGTACAATTGACATGCTAGATATTGCTCATAATAATGAGTCTTTTTCCCCCCCTGTGGATTATAAGAAATTTCAGAAACATAGTTTGAATACTGCAATATTATATTTTATGTCTTGTATAAACTCACCTTTCCTTTAGGAATTCTTGTTCTTCAAGGTACATTTTGCAAAATCTTACTGATCATAAAGAAATATGATGATGAAATATCAAATAGCAGATTGGAAAAGACAAACAAAGCGTGACACTCTTGTCTTGCCTTCTCAAGACCTAAATGTTCCAATATTAAACACAAGACCAGTAACATATTTGCTATTTTCCCCTTAGGAAAGTACTATATCATTGTTATGCTGCATTTGGGTAAAGCAGTTGCTTAAACTAAAACATTTTGCCATAAAATCATTTCACATCTTTTTAAGCTTACAGTATTTTAATTTATTTACATCCCTTTCTGAAACTAGAAACAAGAGTGAAGGCAGCCTGCAGAAACAAGCTTCTACTTTACTAGTTTACATTTTACGACTTTATTTCATTTTCTTGATCCACCTTCATGTATGTCATCATTCATCCCAAATAACCTGCCTTCCATTTGTTTCTCTTGTTCACATATATATGAAAATGCTCTATAAATGCTCGTACATATTCTTTCTATAAACACTCACATATACAATGAGCGTTTATAGAAAGAGACACTTCATACAGTATGTGGAATTCATTCTATCATGAGATTGTAATACTTTCTTCTTCATTTGCTCCAATATTTGGCTCTAAATTATTCTTCATTATAAAACAATGGAGCTTAAAATGGGTAAAGTATAGAACTAGAGCATATGGCATTACATCATTTAATTTGGGTTGTTTTAATGGCACATTAAACACATGTAGTTCACAATGACCATGATATATGGTAAGTAAAAAATGAAATAGGAACTGTTTTGGCAAATACAATTGGACTTCTAAACACAGCTGCTTTTAAAATGTTCACTCCTCCATAGAACTGTACCATGGTAACTGTCATTGGAAGCCTTCTCTATTAAGAACAGTAAATTAGTATTAAATTAATTTATCTCAGTTACTGAGATTAAGATAAAGATTCAAAAAATGCAAATAGTTCATATAGTTGTTAATTAAACTGATTATGATTATTGTGTGCTATAAAATGGCATGTTACGTGTGGTATTTAATTTGCCCATGTCACTTTACATTAACAAAATTAACATTGTAATTATTATCATAATGTAATTTTCATCAACTGGTCCATATTTTTTAAAACGGTATTTTCTGAAGTGGTCAGCAGGTCATTGACTATTAGTTTACAAAGACTGCGCGTTAATATGGAGGCCATCTACCTTCACTAACCATCATTTCTTATAAACAGCCAGGAATTACCTGGTGAGTACCATGATATCTAACTGAGTTGACCAGTTTCTCATGTGGTTAAAATGCGTTGATTCGATCTCAAAATAAAAGCTGACATAACTATAGACTTAGATATAATCAATAATTCACTGAATTTTAGAAGCAAACAGGCATACATACATTTCCATGTTTATAGCAGCACAATTTACAATAACTAAATCTTGGAAATGGCTTTCATGCCCATCAACAGATGAACAGATAAAGAAAAATAGTATTTATACATGATGGTGTCCTACTGTGCCATTAAAGAAAGATAAACTTGAGTCGTTTGTGGGAAAATGTATGCACTTTGCTTGAGACCATAACATTAAGTAAAATAAACCAGACACATAATTATAAATATCACATGGTTTCTCCTATATGAGAAACCCAAAATGTAAATAAAGAGGAAAATAAAAGATAGATAATAGGAAATAGGGAGATAGATCTTTTACAAAAGTGAAAGGATCAAGAGATGTGTCGCAGTGTGCAAGCATGGTGGGTGTAGAGCACGAAAAGATTACCCAGAGACAAGACTTAGTTCAGTCACTGAGAGGCCAAGAGGGGCTATTTCTTAACCAAAAACATCCAGGAATTAGGGAGACTCCAGTAGAAGAAAGAGCCTTGATGCTGAGAACTCTCTGCCTTTTATTTAGAATATCAGTGTAAGAGCAAAAAGCAGGAAGGAGAAAAAGCAGTTCGGGCAAGTACCGTCTCAAGGCTAGGCAGTTTTTCTTGGAGAAATGGGGAGGACAAGGCCAGACGCAATATACTTTACTTCTCATTGTTTAACCCTTCAGTTCTCACACAGCCTGTGCACTTTTGCCCCATAGTTTAACCATTCACTCTTCATAGAGCCTGCAAGTGTTTTTTTGCCTCACACTTTAATTACTTGTGTGCTTTTGCCCCACATTTCAACCATTCACTCCTCATTGAGCCTATGCACTTTTGTCCTGCAGTTCAGTCATTCAGTTTAATCATTCACTCCTGGCCAGGTCCCCCACAGAGATGGATGGAGGAGAGGGAAGAGAGCAAAAGGTGATAAAAAAAAAATTTTAAGAAATGGAGATAGAGCTTTTGTAATAGGAAGGAGACCAGAAGATGGAAGAAGCAGGAAGAGAGGGTAGTGATAAGGGATGAAGAAAGAATTTAGATGTTCTATGGACACGTACCAATTCCCCACAATAAATGTAATCATTATATACTGTGGACTTTACTAATAAAAATAAAAAGAAAAAGAAGAAGCAGTAGGACCTTAGACCAAGGTTTCTCAGCCTCAGCAGTACTGATATTTTAGGTTGGACAATTTTTGTTGTGAAGGACTGTCCTGAGCATGATAAGTTTTTAGCAGCATCCTGCCTTTTACCCACTCAGAGTACCAGTAGTAGCCCCTCCTAAGCTTGGACAATCCACAATGCCTCCAGAAATTACAAAATATCTCCTGAGGTAGGCGATGTCAAAATCACCCCAGTTGAAATCGACTGCCTTAAAGGAAATGTAATCCACTATGTTCATTTATCAAACTAGTAAACTGAAAGCCAGGCAGATGAAACTACTGAGCAAAGATTATTAAAAGTATTAAACAAACATCATTCTAATAGATTATTCAACTTAAGTTACCCCTAATTCCGCATGCATAATATAGTTTATAAATCTCATTTAATAAGTACACATAGATATGATTAAGGGATTTACATTTAGACCATAAATTTGAAATAAACATGTCACAGCTTATTAGATGATAATTCTCCAGGTAAGTAAAGCTTCAAATGCAAGTGTTTTATTACGAATTTGCTCTCAAGTAAAACTATTATGGGAATGAAGGAGGCTGCAGAAAAAAGGGAAGAGGCCAAGTAAGGATATAATTTCAGTTGCATTCTCAAACTCAGTTTAATCACACAATGAGCTCAGGATATATAGCTTTATGTGTAAACTACAAATATACAAGCATAAACAAAGGTACAAATGCACGGTTTAAAAAGAGAGTTTTAGAAAATAAAGGAAACTTTCACTGTTGGCTTTTGGAGTATCACAGTCTTTGAAACTTTTCCCCGAGTTTAATATGCTTTATGCAGTTTGGATGGCTAATGGTGTTTGCAGAGAAGACAGAATGTAGACCATAATAAGCACAACACTTGGCCTCACATATTTTCACATATTCTTTCTTGATACAGCCAAATTTAATCTCCATTCTAGAAGATAACTTGATAACCAAATTCATATTTTCTATTTCACACTGGATGTCTGGATGTCACTTGGTAAAGCAGCAGAACTTTATCATTTACCTGGTCTATACTGACCTCATACACCACACACTTCCTATCTCTACCTCTAATTCAAATCACCAATAACTCTTTCTCTTCATTTATTATCAATTGCAGCTTACGGGGAACAGCTTCTACCTACCAGCCAATTGTCGCATACCCCACCCTTTCATATAGTCCCCAGCTTCCCAGAACTCAAGTTTGTCTTCCCACCACCCTCACACGCACAGCCTAAATCAGGTGCTTTTCCATTTCCTCTTCTTTTGCGTACTTAAAATTTCCATCAGAATATGTACAATAAATGTTTGATGACTGCATGAACGAGTGGATCAAAGTACCTAAAATGTGTAGCCTGATCCCTGGTAGGCCCTTCTGACTCCCTGGAAGAATCCTAAAATGCTACAACTGCTCACCTAACTTGAAGATTTTCATGGAAATCTGTCACTAAATGTGTGACTGTGAATAGCTTCTTCCCTGGCCTGAGAATCTTTGTCTTGGGTGTGGAGCTCTTGGCAATGGAATGGTACATGATGCTTCCTGCATTGAACCCCATGCATCTCCATCATCCCCCATCAGTTTAACAAGGAACTGTGCCATCTCCATCAGCTCATTTCCACTTATCTGCACTCGGGCTAATCCCCTTGGAATTGACCAAATGTTCATATTCCCGCAACACCCAGGATAAGGAGTGGGGCCTACAGAGATGATTAGATTATGAGGGGAAACCCTCATGACTGGAATTAGTGCACTTATAAAAGGGAGAGATTCTTCGCCTTTGTGCAATGTAGACACACAGCAAAAAGATGGCCATATATAAGCATAGAAGTGAGCCCTCATCAGACACCAAATCTATTTGCATCTTAAACTCCTCAGCCTCTAGAACTATAAGAAATAAATGTCTATTATTTAGAAGTCACTCAGCTTATATTTTTGTATATCAGCCTGAACAGAATAAGATAACCCTACATCAGGCAACGCAGTCCAGCAAACAACCACAGCATCACTAGCCACTAATGTTCCAACAATTCAGCAAGCAAAAGGCGGCAGTCTGAGCTAGAAGCACCATGTGGATTGTTTTTCAAAGACATATCCACATTCACTCTTTATAGTCCCTGAGCTAATTAGCTCCAAGTCATCCTCCATTTAATTTCTCCCTCCTTGTAGTTGCATGTCCCCTTGCACGACTCCTGGTACTTGACCTGTCTCAAATATCTGTTATCATTGATTAAGTCCACCCATTCGCATAGCCTCCACCTCAATGTGGGAGAGGTTCACTAGCCTCAGGGCAAGAAATACCTACCTTCGGATGATATGAAACTGGCTTCCAACCCAGGAGAATTGGCACTGAGCCTGTAGGTTTGTAAAGAGATGTCCCCTCCTACCACAGAACCCATTAGTGGCATCACTGGATGGTGCAGGGAAGCCAGTTATATTCTCCTTGACGATATGTAGTAAGGACTCTTAGGTAGGTAGGGGTGTCTGATATGCTTCTGGTTCTTTCATCCAGTAGACCTTCCCACACAGATCATCCATTAACTTTCATCTGAGAGTGGTACATCAGAAAATTTCCACACCTATTCATGTAAGTTGTCCTGTATGCCCTGCCCCGATCACTATCTTTTCTCCTTTATGGACCCATCTCCATGAAATGCTGAATTGTGGATACAGATCTCTGATGGCTGACTTGCTGTGGGCTCTCTGGACTTTGTTTGGTATATGATCTGTCTCATGAACTCTAGAAATTGTTTCCCTTCCCATCCTTCTTTTGCCCCTCACTGCTTAGAGTGGCTTATCTGGTTGCATTCCTTGATATTGCTCAAAATCCGAGGAAACACCTGGGACTCCTCCCACTCGTGAGCCAACATTTATCACCTCAGAATAAGGTCTTGATCTTCCTGAGATACTTGAGGAGGAAAGAATTTATGTGGTGCCCCAAATGGACTGCTTCTCCCAGAGCTTTTCAACCAGGGAAGCCAGATAGGTTACAAATACTGCCAGAAAGAAAGTGAGGGGGTCCTAACCAGACCATGCCTCCAAAAGGTGAAAACATGGAGCAAATGTCTTTTGGGGATTTGTTGCTCTGAGGTGTGTGGTTCCCTGGGTTCTCATTCTGGGTCATTGCTTTGACCCCTTATGGAGACTGAGATGCCTACCTTCGCTGACTTGAAACAACCTTCAGATGTCCAAAAATAAATTCATAAAGCACAAAGTCTGACAGCTATTTCCGAGTCTACTTGGTCTGATAGCAGGGACAAATCTCTGTGGGGATCCCACTATTCTCAAGAGTGTGGTTGCCCCAAGCCTCATTCAGTGTCTTACCTAGATTTCTGGCAGGGACTAGGTCTCCTCTCTCAAGACTACACCCCTCACACCAAAGTCCTCACCGTCCTTTAACTCTACAGGCAAAAGTCAAGAGAAACCACTCCTGGCCACCCCATCCCTATTGACGACAAGACAGTTTGGAGAGGCCCTCTCCATTTTGGAGGAGGGAGTCTCTCAGGCCTCACTCCGTATTTTACCTTGACTCCTAGAAGGGCCTAAGACTCCTTTGCTCACCTGAAACAGGACTCCCCAGAACAGACTTCACCCCCCTGAAAACTGAAGTTGGAAGTCCAATAGCCAATGGAGTCTTTCTTCCCAAATAAACCCTCCCGAGCCTGATTTTTACCATCTGTATTTCTATCTTCATTCTGGTCTTCTGAGCTCTTACCAGAATCTCCCATGAAGGTCAACTTACAACACTGTAGGGTTGGTTGAGTCAGTATCTCCAAACCTTTCCAAACTCCTCTCTCAAACCACTTCCAAAGACTTCTGAACCATGATCCCAGCAACAATCCCACATCTCCGGTACCAAAAATCTGCCATAATCACTTTCCTCATGTTATGACTTGTGTCTAGATGCTCCCCCAAACCCTCATGTGGTCATAGGTGGGGCTTTTCAAAGGGGGCTGGATCTGGAGTGTGTGATGCTGGGATCAAGGAAGTGATGCTGGGATTGAGTCACTGTACAATGCTAGGAATAAGGGTATGAGAGCTACCTGTCCTAAGGGCAGGTAGCCTGGATAAGACACAAGGGACAGAAATAGCTGTGGTTTGGCCTTGTCTCTTTTTGCTTGCTTGCTGCTTGCTGAATGCCCTGCTTTGCCATGGACTTTTTTCTCCGCTGCGATGCCACCCTGCCTTGGAGCCAGCCAACTATGAACTGAAACCTCTATAAACTGTAAGCTAAATAAACCTTTTTTCCTTTAACTTTGGGTGTTGGATATTTTGTCTCAGCAACGAGAAAAGCAACTAAGACATCTCATTGCTGGGACGAAATGCCAGACACATGCAATTTAAAGGAGGAAAAGGTTTTCTTGTGTGACTCACAGTTTGTGGTGGTTTCAGTCCATAGATGACAGCAGGGTTCAAGGCAGGGCAGCATCACAGAGGGGCATGGTGGAAGGAAAGCTCTTCATAGCATGATGTTGGGGAAACAGAGTGCAAGGAGGAGCAGAGGAGGGAGACATACACTTCCAGGCCATGCACCCAGTGACCCAGCTCTTTTAATCAGGCCCCACCTCTTAACACCACATTTAGCTATAAACTCACAGGTGAGTGTAGGGCCCACCTGATTTATTCACTCCCTCAAAGTCCCACCTATGAGCATATAGGGAACGTCTAGATATAAACCATATCATGTGGGAAATATAAGGACTTTATAGACAGAGAACCAAGTCTTTGGGTTTTGATCCTGCTCATCAGGCATAAAAGGGCAAGTGACTTGGAAAATCTTTTACACAAATGTTGGTGAATAAATCCCCTTCATTTTTATTCCCCAACCCTAGCGTAATGCCTGACACATAGGTGGCATTCGTTTGTTAAATAGATAAAATTACTAGTTTTATAGAGCTCTAGTGGGATTCAGTTTGTTGTGTTTTGTTGTTATTACTTTTTGTTGTTGTTGTTTTAATTTTTCTCTACTTTTATTACACATAGCTTCACTTCCATGGCTTTAATAAGCAACTTCCTGGAATACTGACTATCATTACTCCAAGACTGACTGTAGGATTAGTATTCACATCATAAGTCAGGACACTTGACAGAAAATTTGCCACTAGTGAAGAAATCGCCTAAGAATTTTTTCCTACTCTAATCATTCAGATCCAGGGAAACATACTGGAAGTCTAGAAGATTGATTAAGCACCTTATAATATCATTAACAAAATGGATACACAAATAAAAATATGTTTTATTAGCTAATTATTCTCAATGTAATCAATGTTGATATACTCTTTTAGACAAATAGAGAAGCCATGGAAAATAGATATTGTGAACTTATAGTTCATTGCCTAAAATGACAAGGGAAAATTAATTTATATTCACCCTGAAAGGCCATAGAAAGGCTTATTATAAAACACTTCATTATTAGGTTGCTCCAAAATCTATTTTTATTTGCTTATTTTTAAGCTTTGTCATTCTTTTGTTTCTCTTTAGATAAGGATGACTCCGAGATAGTGCTTTTCAAATGTACTTGGTGGCCCATGGGGTGAAATTCACACCTCCTATATTCAGAAGTAAGCTACAACCACAATTAATAGTTACTGAGCACTTGTGCTTGATGTGGGTCTAAAGTTGATCTCATCTGTTTAATTTAATTCCCAGTAAAACAGGTAAGGACTTACAGTTATCCCTATTTCACAAATTAAGAATCTCAGGCCAAAAGGTGTTAAATATCTTGGACATGGGCTTGTAGCAAGAAAAAGGCAAAAATCACAATGGTTTCCGTGGTCAAAAAGGAAAAAGAGTTATAAATCTGTATTAAGTTTGAGGGGTCATAGTCACATTTCCATCACTGGGAATCATATTACTTGACATCTGCAATTTAAAGGAAAAGAGGTTTATTTTGGCTCACAGTTTCAGTCCATGATCAAACTAGTTCCAAGACAGAGACAGGATGGATGAAGGGAATAGTGGAGGAAAAGGTGCTTAAGCCATGGCTACCGGGGGGACGGGGGGAGGCAAGCCTAAGTAGCCTTCCAGGTCATGCCCCCAGTGATCCACCTCCAGTCAGGCCCCCCTCCTAACAGCACATTCAACTACTGCACCCATCAGTGAATGGCTCCACTGATGAGTATAACACCCCCATGTTCTGATCATCCTCCAACCATGTGACACTGTGCGGAGGGTTGAATCATAGGTCTAAACCATAGTAAGAGTCTCTTTGGGGAACACAGTCTCTTAGAAGCCTGGGAAGATGAAAACACAGAGATAAGGCCCTGCATTCCTAGCTAGGAAAATCCTGATATTCTTTATTTTCCAAAACTTTCTCAGGGTATTCTAATGACCTGTTCTTCACTCCTAACTGCAGTGGACACAACAGCTTATTTAGAAAATATTGTCAATGGGCTTTGCATAGTGAAAACATGAGAAAGCCTCAAACAGACTGGTCAGAAACAGAAGACTTAACATAATCTGAATGAATCATTGAATTTACTATATTCTTTCAGTTAAAGTTTTAAGACAGCTTTTCACTCAATTTTTAAAACAGATGTTAAGAATATTCTGGAGGATCAGTCCCTTCAAAATAAAAGTAGAGCACCAGAGAAGTCCTAATTATACCATTTTCCCTAACAAAGAAAATTTAAAACAATTTCATAATATGAGCATGCGATGACTGAATGAGAAACTTCGTGGATTTTCAAAGGGTACATCATCAAGCGGAGGGAGGGAAAAGAAGCCGGCAGAACAGCAGCCAAGAATGAGAGTTCGAAAGGTTCAGAGAAGGGGCATTCCTGTAAATCCTCAAATAAGACCTGGGTCTCTACGGATTAGAAGCTAAATCTAGCTCAGCATAGGCATTGAGGGAAAGCTTGCTTTATCATTGGGGAACTCTATGTTTCATCGAAAATGCCAGTATTCCACTAGAAAAGAGCATAAATCCTTCACATAACAGACCTTCGCGCTGGAAGTGTTAATGCAAGCCAAGTAGAAAGGCTTTTTTCCTATGTAAGTACTAATTATGGTGATCCTGGGGGGAAATGGGTTTGGGGTAAACACCACCTGCATTGGCAGCTAAGAGAATGAGAATGAGGAGAATTTGGCAACTAAGCTTCATTATGTATGTTACATTATGAGTAGGATCTGTGAATTACATCTGTCCCAAGACTGTGGTTCTTTATTACTAATAACCCATATTGACAGACCAATTACAGATGGGAAAGACAGTCATTTATCTAAGCTGGGCTCCAATCTGCCTTGTGCTGTATATCATGCCATAATTAAGTTAGTTGAGTCTATGTCATTCCTAATGTTCTGACTGTGATGTTTGACATTCATGCTATTTCCAGTTTTTGTCCAACAGCTTTGCTCTAGTCATGAAAACAGGGAACAAAAACAAGTGGGATGAGAACAGAGGTGGGAATTGCTAGCATCAGTTATCCTGTTTTCCATTCTTATACTTACAAAATTGAGGAGGGGAACAGTCTTATATCATGGCCATGGTATGATGATTGCACAAAATATTGCCAGTCCAGAAAACAGACTACACGAGTAGTGAAAGGAACAGAAGAGAAAGCCGTATTTCCTACTGAGATTTATTTTTTTCAAATTGCTGATGCCAGAATCATGGTTATTCTTAGACACTTTCTGAACTTCGTCTGAGAGGCTTGCAAAGTCTGAGAGCCACAGAATTACTGTTCTATTTCCTTGGCAAGGAGCAATTAATCACAGTTGTATGCTACTAACAAATAAAAATATTTTTTTCTTTTATACAGGAAGGAAAGTTGGAAAGGAAGGCAGGAAGAGTGTTCTACTCAAAATACATCTTTATTTATTTTGTAGTCAGTGCAGGAGATTATTTTTTTAACTAGAACACTTCCAACCAGAAGCCTGAAAGGCTGAGGCAAAGCAGGTCTGTCGCACTACTTCTTTGCTGACCCTGCCATACTCTTTGCGAACTCGGGGATGTCACTAGTCCATCTCTGTCACACTAGGATAGCACACAGAGATTTTACTTCCATTAGAGAGAAACAGGGTTCTCCAGCCTGCAGTCTACAGATAACTGTACCTAGTTACTCTGCTTCCATTTACCTCTTCACACTTTTAGGATTTTACACAAATTAGTTCCAGCTGTGCTTATGATTTTAATAAAAGAATATTTCACAAAACTTATATGGTATGCTTCAAAAGCCTTCCGATAGAAGTTATATGTGACTGTTTTTCATTAATGATAAAAATGAAATTTTAAGAGCCCAGATTTCGCTCCTTTTTGGCTCAACTTTGGGGTTTGGTTTTGAATAGTGTTTTCGGAAGAGAGCACTCGGGCACTGTCAGCAATCTTAACTGCCTAGTTTTGTCATGTGTTTTCCCCCAGTGGAAACAGCTAGATTGAATATTTTAGCTGAGCCACAAAGTTTCCAGTGTCAGCACCTTAAAACGTAAACAAAAAATAAACCAAACCAACCTCTCCAGGAAATTGTGTCTTCCTTAGCACAGTGCATGAAGTAAAAGCTAATAATGGGAGTGTTAGATTTATCTGGGCTTTTTTTGGGGGAGTGATAAGGGGAAATACTAAATAATGTCTAGAATAAGTATTACTTTTACTATTACTGTTAATTATTGTCACTTATTTTATTTTATAGCCCAGGAATTATACAAAAAATCACTATAAACTCAAACTATTGTGCTCAATGTTGTTCTCCCTGAAAGTTTACAGAAAAATTTCCCATATCATTGGTTTCATTTCTGTAGCATTTCTATTTTAATGAAGACTATGTTACCTCTAGTTAAAAGTGAATAGGAATAAAATTTAAGAGGTAGGCCTCATTAGAAGTAGGTCATTGAGAGGATAACTTTGAAAGGTCTATCTTGTCTCTAGTCTCTTCCTTTCATTCTCTCTCTCTCTTTCTGTTTTCTGGCCACCATGAGGTGTGCAGCTTTTCTTGGCTACTCCCTTCCACCAAAAATCGTAATAAATGCTCTTAAGGTAAAATGATAATATTTTGAACAATAAGACAAATTACATTCGTACCCATTCTGATTCTGAAAACAGCTATTTCCAGTTTCTTCACTGAATAAAATCAGAAGACTCTATGTGTCATTTCACTTTCCAATTCTCTCTTGCAAATGGAAAAGTAGAATTCTCCTACATTGGGGCAAATTTGGATGTTGGTTGGGAGGTTGCTTAAAGACCAGGTCAGTGATGAATGGTACTAGGGATTCAGAATACCTTGAAGGCACCAGGGATGTCAGAATACTAAAACTAGAGCACAACCTAAGACATTCAAATGTTGCATGATCTTTACTTAATCAACTTTGAAACTGTAGAGGGGGTTCTGGTTAATGTGTCAGAATAGCAGGCAACATTATTTTTTTCAGCCTTGCACTCAGGAAGGAGGTGGATGCAAGGGTTGATCAAAATATTATGCCTTTATGTGGTGTGTTCAAAAATACAGTGAATGCTTCTGCCTGGTGCCATCAAATAGAAAGTCAGGCTCATAAACACATTACAGTGTGTCCTCATCTACCTTATTCACTGGATATGTACGACTTCTGCTCTTCCTCAAAGTCAAAATGACCAAAAGAGGTAAATGTTTTGAATAGATTCAGGACATTGAGGTAGCTACAGCAGTGCAACTAAACACAAGAAAGAGGACACCCAGAAGTGCTTTGGAAAGTGGCAAGATGGACATGTGGGCGATCCGGCTATGACATCTGTCATCTCATTGATCACCAGGGTTGATTCGGCTGATCTGACTGGCTAAGTTGGTGTCCCCTTCCTCGCTCACCACTCCATGTGAGTTCCTCCCAAACCTGTGTGCTCAAAGAGGATGACCACTCCCAACAGAAGAGGATCATTTCCTTGGTCAAGGGTATCCAAGTAGCTGTGCTACCCTGCTAGAACTTCCAGACAAGCTCTCGGAAAGTGGAGAGAATGATTTGAAGAATGTGTTTGAAGCAAGGGGGAGAATTCTGATGTGAGTTTACAGCAATGTGTCTCTTACTGTAATAATTGTTTTAAATGAAACATTCACTGTATTTTTTGATCATACTTCATATTATTAGAACAATTATGTCATAGTGGTATCTAAGTGATTTCTTCCTGATTAGAACTCAAAGTAAAAGACTTGATTATGCTCATTTTCACATTAGCTATACGTTGTATTAATTTTACTTAACCAGAGGTACTAGTCCCCATTGAATGGTACACTTCAGCCCTGCAAAACAAGTGACCAGCAGGAGTTGCTTTATAGAGGATGCTACCTCTATAGTTGTTTTCTAAAACGATCATGAATACAAATTCTTTCCATTATGATAATTGCTCATCATACTAATAATAAAATTCATAGTGTCCGTCATGGTCCATAGTACCTTGACAAAATATTTAAATTAGGTATTTCTATTCCCTCAGGCAAAAATTACACGTTTAGTTTCCTATATAATTAACCCCAAGCGTATTTTTTCCCATAGCCAGTTACAAAAATTATGTACACTATATTCAAACTTCATATAGTGAATGGTACACTCTGTCTGAAAATGTAATTAGATGCATGAGATGAACTAAGTCCCAGGGAAGGCACATTTGCTTTTCATTTAATTTCCCAATTGTAAGACTATACAATGGCTCATAAAATTGTTATTATCAATGATATTATTCAGGATGCAAATACTTGAAGCATTTTTTTAAGCTTGTTTTTGTTTGTTTGTTTTTTCTTAGAGTGGAACAATTTGAAGTGAAACCCACAAGTTTTACATGTTTGAGAAAAAAATAAGTTGGTAGAAGGACATTACAGAATTTAAAAATTGATTCCTTATGAAAGAAGGTTTTTAATGGCAAAACATATTCCATTATGAAACCAATCAAACTGGTATTTATCCCGCTCTCCCTAGAGATTTTGCTCACATCAGATGGAAGACTGACTTGGTCCTCAACCTCAAGGCCAAGTTGTTTTACAGGTTGAACTTCAAGTTGTCTCATTACATGATTAATCACATCTGCAGTAAGAGTGATGCACAGTTTGTGGAGCTTCTACATAAATAGATTCAATGTTAAAAGTAATAAATTATAAGGGACAGGATGGTCTTTTATGCAACCAGGAAATCACTTTTCCTGGTGGGCTTTTAATAACACTGAATTTATCATAAGTTGACACTCGCACTGTTATTTCCTCTAGGCTATAAAAAAAGACATGTTTATCCACAATAGCCAAGATTTTGTTAAGAAAAAGCTGGGGTGCTAATATGAATAACAACAAATAGGTTGTTCCTTAACATATCACAATTTTTCACTGAATTGCTTCCCATGACAAGTCGAGCATGGATGTAAGGGCTTCGGACGGCCCAGTGACTGCTATGATAACACTGCGCTTTTGAAGATGGAAGATAAATTCAAAGGCCACGGGCAGAATCCATGTAAGTTTGGGGAAGCTTATTTATATTCTGAGTGATGTCCTGAAAGCTTCTTTCAATCTGATGGAAAGGAGATTTTGAGGGATATTTTGTCAAGTTTTAGTTTTCCACATTGACAACTTGATTGATTCCCAAACTTGTTGACCTATTAAAATGTGTTTAGCTCAGTGATTAGAGTGCTTGCCTTGCAAGCACAAGGCCCTGAGTTCGATCCCTGGCACCACAAAAAAAAAAAATGTGTTTTAAGCCCCTTTTATAAAACCTACTAATGAATTGCTGAACTTTAATAGATATTTTAAGTGTAGAATTCATTGGCATAAAGTACATCCACCATGTTGCACAAACACTACTACTATTCATGTCCAAACTTTTCCAACATCCTAGACAGAAACTCTGTGCCCATTAAGCAGTAGTTCGCTGCTCCTCTTCTCCTCAGCCTTCAGTCAGTTCTAATCTACATTCCGTCTCTTTGAATTTGCCTTATCTTGATATTTCATATAAGTAGACTCATATAATATTTTGCTTTTTGTTTATTGTTTAATTCAGCTTAATACTTTGAAGGTTCAGCCATGCTGTAATATGTCAGAAATTCATTCCTTTTTTGACTAACTATCATTCCAAGTACATGTATGTTGTTTATCCATTCATTTGTTGATGGACTTGGGTTTTTTTCCCAACTATTGACATGATAATGACAAAAAACAGGAAATATTTCAATAAAATTAAAAATATTAAGTGGGCCTTTTGTAAGTCTCCTCACAATATTTTTACCTTGTCATGACTGAATTTGCTTAATACATTGTATTTAAGACATGAGATAAAATACAGATCACTTTTGAGATTCCTGAATATACTATCACCTCAGAGTATATTAAAGGGTAGTTAGATTTTCTGAGAACATGTCAACTTCTAAAAATGAGTACTTTCAGTTATGCTCAAGTATCCACTAAATACATTTTTTTCTCACCATTTTTGGACAGTTTTTCTAATCTACATAAATTAGCCAGTCAACAAACTAACAAACCAAAACAATTCCGGTGACCACTGCTCATTATACTACTGAAACTTATGGCTATTATTCTTTACCTTTTTTGAAATATCACTATCTTTTCATATAGCTGATCATTTCCTTCTCATGAAATATTTTCTTCATTTTTTCATACATCATTATCCTCAGGATTTCATTCTCACAGGCCACTGCTTCTCATTCCACTTGCTGTTCCATCCTCTTATCTCTAACCTTTTTAACACTGAAGTGCCCTTATGATTGATCTTAAAGCCTCTTCTGATCTCTTTAGTCATCCCTTTGCTGATATAATTTCAACTTCATTTCTGAAATCTATTTGACATTATAATGAATTTAATCATACTTCCAAGTATGAGCATTTCCCCTGAACTACAAACTCATAATGTTCAATTGCCCACTTGATGATTCCCATTGTGATATCTTATAGAGTTTTTTTAATTTAACAATCGGAAGCAGAATTCCTAATCCACCCCTTACAGACATGGTTTTCCCACAGTCTCAATGAATGCCAAATCCACCCCTCCAGGTGGTCATACCAAATTCCTTGATGTTATCCTCAGTTTCTCTTTTTCTCTTACCCCCCATTCCTAATTTATCAGGAAACTTTCTTTTTCTACTTATAAAACATAGCCAGAATCTAATGAATTCTTGCTTCCCCCATAACCACCCTATTCTCTGTTACTAATATTTCGCTCCCAGACTTCTGTGGTAAGCTCTCCACTCTTCTCTCTGATTGCACTTTTGCTCCACTACAGTCTGGTTTTGCTGCCAGAATGATCATCCTGACAGTCCATTATATTATGTCACCCCTCTGCATAAAACCTATCAACAGTTCCACATTTCTCTGAGAGTAAAAGCTTGAACATTTAAAATGCTTATCAAGGCACTACATAATATGGTCTGTCTGTAACCTCACTTTTTACTTTCCCAATAATATCCTTTCTGCTCACATTGGTCAAACTAAAATATGCTCTTCAAATACCCCAGGTATGTTCCTACATCAGAAATTTGGCCCTGGTTGTTCCTCCTTGTATGACATGCTTTTCTTCCATGAATCTCTGTATTTCCATTTATCTTCTACTTCTTTTTGGCAGGGATGCTGCCTTGCAATTTGAGGCTGTGCTTTACACCAAAGGACTTCTTTGACTGGTAAGTGCTCAGGGCTGGCACGTACTCTGCTTCTTTTTATATTTACCATTATGTAAATTTTATTATATATATTTGAGTTTTACAACATAATATTTTATATATATATATATATATATATATAGCAAGGCTGTAACTATAATGAATCAAATTAATATATCAATCATCTCACATATAAAATACATCTTTGACCAGTTTCAGAAAGTTCTGTTTTCCTTACTGTGTTAACCATGTCTTTTATTTTGTGTATTCCTGTACTTTAGTATCTAGAGCTGTGATGGCCCTAGAAGTACTACCTTCCCTGAGTTGGCCAATTCCTAGAGAAAATAAAAAACTCACCTGTGAATATACTTTTCAGTACAAACCAACTCATTAAGAACTCACACACATATCACCTCTTTTTATAAGCTATCACATTTTAGGCTAATATCAGGCTTCACTAATCACTCTAGGGTCTGGTACCATACAACTAAGGACAACACTTACAATGTAGATCCACTAATATTATTCAGACTAGCAAATTCTAAACCTGTTTATTCCTGCTTTGCCCACTGCTTCCTGCAGAAACCACAATAAAAGCTCTGGTATACAGTACCCTGTTCTCCTTCTCTGTCTCATCACTGACCCTAGGGTTCATGTGCCCTCCCCCATGATATTGTATGCCTCTTCATCTTGGGAACTGTTAGTAAAAAACTATCTTTGAAATGGCAGCCATCTGCCAATTTTTGGCCTTCATATAATTCACATTTTCTGTCAATAAAGTACATTTTAAAACAATCAACCTATTCTAATTTGTAGTAGTTAATATAATCTTCTAACATAGGCATCATCCTTTTATTTGTTATCTGTCATCCCCATTTGATCAATGAGTAGAAGTGCTGGTCTGTTTTCCTCTTTGATGTATCTTCCATTGACTATAAAGGTGTATGGTCCACATGCGCCAATAAATATTTGTGAATGAATGAACAGTGATTGCCGAGAGTCAATTTACATATTTTTCATGGTCAACACTTTTTAATATTCTTTCAACATATTCTAAAGTTACTAAGAAATCAAGGTACTTAAATGATCAAACTCAAACTTGAAAAATATTAAATGTATTTAAGGATGTGTATTTTCATTGGAAATCATTGTTTATATGATATTATTTCCTTTGAGAGACATTTGGTGAGCTTGCCATCGTAGAAGCTCAGTAAATATTACCTATACCTAAATCTACTTTGCATACTGTTTATAGTTTATCCTTCCCCTCATTGTATGTTTAAGGAATCTCAAAATACTTAGCTAACAATTACAAAATAGAAACTCAAAATTTTCAGGTAACATTATAGTAGGCACAGGTTCCTTGACTTCAAGAAAGCTGTACCCTTTCATTACCAGTGTTTCAGCACAGATGGAGGTGCAGGGTAGAGGAGGGGGATATGAGAGAAACATGTCCTGGGTAAAATGCCACAGATTCTCACTCTTCTTACTACAGCTTAGTAGATTTTCTGAAACAATCACTTCTCGATTTGTTGTATGCCTTTCTCCAATTTCTAATGTCATTATATGGTTCTTTTTGACAAAATCATCCAATATAATATCTGTTTTTAAGGAGGTGCTTGCTGAGTTATTTGATCAAGCATTCCAGAAACCTCACTTCCTTTGTATCAAACTGTTATATATCTGTGACATGTAATGTGGGTGAGATAGCTCCATGTAAAGGGCAAGGTTTGGTATAAAAGATAGTACAAACAATACTACACTGGGAAAGCAGCAGTGATACCAATATGACATACACTGTAGAAATGTCTTAGCTGGTAGAATTGGCAGGGCATTTTTTTTTTACACATTTGATTTGACAGGTGATAAACAAAAAAAGATTTCACTCTTCTTTGAGACTGAGAAATACGAATAGGCATAAGATCAAGTTTGGATAAGAAGAATTTGAAAGTTTCAAGACATAGGTAGATGGATATGCCCAGAAAATTGCTGAAAGTGTGGGCAGAGAGGTAAAAAGCAAATTACATTGTAATTGTAATATTTCCAAGGTACATGGGCTGAGATTTGAAACTTCTGAAAATCTCTAAACTTGTATGTAATTTACTAACAAGCAGTAATTAAGAGTTACTATGTAAAGGACTCAAGTTTGATCCCCAGCACCAAAAAAAAAAAAAAAAAAAAAAAAAAAAAAAAAAAAAAAAAAAAAAAAAAAAAAAAAAAAAAAAAAAAAAAAAAAAAAAAGAGTTACTATGTAAACAATGGTGAGCAGAGGACAGGAGAAACAGTAACTGTGTTAAGCATTCTAGGCTTATTCACTGGCTGTATATCTTGTTCCTTGTCTTGCTGTGATCAGTATTCATAGTAATGTGCTAACCAAATTACTATTGCTTCCCATCAGGGATATCTGCCAATCTCAAATAGTTTAATCATGAGTCTCAGCAGCCACAAAGCTTTTTCAATAAGATATCAAAAGGTTCCATACATATCCCCTGTGCTCAAGAATCCGTTTAGTTCCCCGGGGTCTTCAGTCCCCCTGATCTTTACACAGTCTTCCCTAACCCCATTTTCTTCCTTGATGTCTCTCTAATACCTATTTTTTTTTCAATATGAGAGAGTAATGAACAATTGTATATATAAATATAACTTAAAATATAACATTAAACAATAAAAGCTTTATTTGTGGTACTGGGGACTGAACCCAGAGGCACTGTACCACTAAACTACTTTTATTTTGAGACAGGGTGTCACTAAGCTACCCAGGCTAGCATCTAACTTGTGATCCTCCTGCCTCAACATCCCAGATAGCTGGGCATAGAGTGTATGCCACCATGCCCAGCTCAAAACGCCTTACTAACTTTATCTGTATGTGAACATACTAACCATCATCAATTCTATTTGATTGCTTACTATGTTCCTGGTTTTTGCTATTCTTCAAGAAATAAAACTCCTTAGTTATTATTATATTTTAAAATATAGAAAACTCAGGGGTATATATTTAATGAAAATTTTATTATGGTAATGAATATTGTTATTAAGGTGTCTTGAAAAGGTGGCTAAAATATAAAATTAATTTCTCTCTTCTGAAAGTATTGTTTCTCTTCATTAAAAAGATGTTTGTACAGGCTATGAACTAACAATATCCACAATAAGACACTGTTACTTTTCTAGAACTTCTACTAGTACTATTGCATTTACCTGGATGCCCTAAGGTATTCATAGATCAACACCACTTGATCCCAATTCCTACTATTATTGCATTAATTCCAAAAGATATGTGTCCCATCTTCCTGAAGTTCTAAATGTTATATTCTGTCCTTTACTATAGATGGCCTTACGCCCAATTTCAAGCCCAAATTCTGTTTAATTGTTCAAGAACCAGATCCTACACTCTGGCCTTGGCCATGAGGACCTACGTGAATTCTTACTTTCCTTTATAAAACAATGTTTGAATTCTCATCAAAATGGTACAGTGAATTTACACTTTAACACATGTCTCTGCTCCACAGAATGAAAAAATGAAAAAACTAAAAATTAAAGAATAGTATAGTCAAGTTAAAAACAAAAAGATAAAAATTGTCAAGGACCATAAAGACAAGAGTAAAACAGTTCAGTTTATATGTGGTATATCAGAAAAGTTTCCCTTGTGTTTTGGGAAACGACAGCAGCTTTCAAATTTCAGGTCTGAAATCCTTAGTTGTGTTCCCTCTACTTGTGAAAGGATACCGAAGGTACTGTAGTGGAGTCATTGTTTATGAACTGCATAAAGTTTCTAGCTTACAGAAAAAAGATTTGCAATAACCTCAGGATCACAGTGAGACTGAAGACTGGAGACCACAATGCCCAATCTGGATGGAGAGGGCAGTGGAGAGGATTTTTAGGTATTTGTGGTCCAGGTGGAAGCAACTGCAAAATTTTGAAATAGAAAAGGAAAAAAAAAATTTTTTTGTTTGTTTTTGTTTTTTGAGATAGGGTCTTGCTATGCAGTCCAGGCTCACTATTGTGGCTTAGGCTGGCCTCAAAATTCCAACAATCCTCCTGCCTTGGTCTTCAGAGTGCTGGGATTATAGGCATGTGCCACCACACCCAGCTTGTGTGTGTGTGTGTGATCAAAAGTGTTTATTTAACCATTTAACTAGTTACCCAGCTTGGGACCCCAAGCTGAGCTGAGTCTACAGGGAGTCTGTTCAAACAGGCAGAAGCACATGTCTGCTAGCAAGTCTCACTCCAAGCAGGACCTTCCAGATGGATGCAGAATCACAGCCAGAATTCAGGATTTCAAGAGCAGGATCCTGGTGGCCAGGAAGAAACTCGTGCCTTCATTGTTTCTGATGACATCTGACCCTGCTTTGTGGACAATGGGTTCATTTCCATGTGGCTTTCAGGGCCCGGCCATGAGTCTTGAGGATTATGGTCAAAGAAAGCCATCAATATCTGATGAATAACAAAGAATTTCCATAGGACAGGACAGTGCCAATGTGTCCTCAAGGGGCACTTGG
Source organism: Hystrix cristata (assembly GCA_004026905.1). Classification (NCBI taxonomy): domain Eukaryota; kingdom Metazoa; phylum Chordata; class Mammalia; order Rodentia; family Hystricidae; genus Hystrix; species Hystrix cristata. The sequence goes on from PVJO010002600.1 coordinate 54,525, forward strand.
CGAACTGCTCATGGCAGAGAGGAGGCTGTGCCTCTCCTTTGAGGCCAATACTTTGTTGGGCAACACAGCAAAAGTAGCCACCAATTTGTGGATTTTTATGGGAAAATCTCAAGGTCAAGCAGCCTCTCCCAATTTCCACACGTCCATGTGTAGAAGTATGTAGCCCATCACTTTCCATTGCTGATGGAACAAATCACCACAAATCTAGCATCTTCAAATAATATTTATTAGCTTAAAATTATATAGATCAGAAGTCTGAGTAGGCTCAACTGTGTTTTCTACTTAAGGTCTCATAAGTCTAAAATCAAGGTGTCTTCTGGATTAAGATCTTATCTGGGGGGTCTGAGAGAGAATCTGCTTCCAAGCTCAATCAACTTGTTGATAAAATTAAATTCTGTGCGGCTGTAGTATTGACATTTCCTTTTACTTTACTTGTTTGCTGTGAGTCATTCACAAATTCTGGAAGCCACTCGCATTACTGGGCCAGTGGTCTCTCCCATTTTCAAACCTAGGAATGATGTGTTAAATACTTTTCATGCTTTAAGTCTCTAAAATTTTCTCTTACCTTCCTCTTTTGCCATCACCTGAAGAAAGTTCTCTGCTTTGAAGGGATCATGTGATTGGACTAGAATTACCTGTGTGATCTCCATTTTCAAAGCCAAGTGGGCCATATAACATAGTACAACCACAAAATTGCTATGTCATACCATCCACAAGTTCCATGAAATGTAATCTGGAATCTTGAGGATGTGTTAGTTTCTTAGAGCTGCTATAACAAATTACAAGCTGAATGGCTGAAAACAACAAAAATTTACTATCTTCCCAGTTCTGTAGGCTAGAAGTCTGAAATCAAGTTTTCAGCAGGGCCATTCTCCCCCTGGAGGCTTCAGGAGAAAACCCATTCCTGGCCTCTTTCAGTTTGCTATGGCTACTGTGCTTCCTCACCACTCTGGCATTCCAACCTGTCAGTGCGTCAATGTGAGTGAATGTGGGAGATGAGAAGAACAAAGAAACATCCTAATTCAAGAGTTCAGTGGTCAAAATCCACAGGAGATATGAACAGAAAAAGTAGGAGAATTCTCACAAAATTAGTACAGAGGACAAAACATGTGAACAGGGCAAAAAGATATCCCAAACCAGTCTAGGGTTGTGTCCCAGCAGGGTTATATGAAGAGGGCAAAACGGAAGAACAGTGTACCACAGCCTGACAGTAGCTGCACTGCAGGGGGTGAGGACAGGGAGAGACATGGGGTGTCCAAAGCACAGTACAAAGTTGTACTTGGGCCAGAGATGGGGAAAAGGTCAAGGAAAACACTACCAGTGCTGAGGCATAAATGCACAGTGGATCTGAATGACCAAGGAGAAATGCTTACGCCATCATCACAGAGCATATGGGAGGAGCAAAAAGAGGGTTATTGTACCTTCAGTGCAACTGTATGGCTGTGTATTGGATGTGAACAGGGTTAAGAGTAGCAACCTGACACCATCATGAATTACACCGAAAGGGAAATGGAAGTTGGGAGAAGGACCAAGCCCACATCATCCATGATGGTATGTATTTGAACAAATGTTGTCAATGATGTGTGCTGCGTTTGCCAACACACAAAGCAGAGATGAGTACATCCATTGTGTTGGTTACTCTTGATTGTCAGCTTGATTGTTGTTAAGACTCGTGTTCAGGTGTGGGAATTTTAAAAGGTAACTGGATCTACTGCACATGGGAAGGGGACTAAAAAATGGAGGGAGGAGGCAATAGGGGAGGGGAAGGGAACATAGAAAAGAATTAAGATGTGTCATGTATATGTATGAAATACCTAAAATGAAACTAGTTATTTTGTATCACAAACATTTACTAATAAATAAGTGTTTTTTAAAAAAAGCTACTGGATGATGCTATTCATCAGTGGAGTCATCTATTGATAAGTTCAGTAGCTAAATGTGCTGTTAGGAAGTGGATCCTGGTTAGAGGTAGGTCATTGGGTTCATGACCTGGAAGGGTTTATTCTTGTCCCCAGCTCTTTTGTTTTTAACTCTGCTTTCTGACTGCCATGGATTGAACGGTATTTCCCCTTACCCCTTCTACTTTGGAAACAGCCAACTACAGTCTGAATCCTGTAAAAATAGTGAGCCAAAATAAACCTCCTCTCCTTTAAATTGCATGTGTCAGGTTTTGTGTCCAGCAATGGAAAGTAACTAAGACAATTTGGCTTTGGATTCACCTAGGGGATCAGCAAAGCATACTTATAGGTGGGTCTGGGTGAGTCATAGAAGCATGACCCTGGGGGTTTTATCAGGACCCTGGCCTCTCTGGAGCTTTTTCTAACCCACTTTGCTTCTTGGCAACCAGGAAATGAGCAGCTTTGTTCTGCCACCAACTTCTGCCATGATGTTCTGTCTCACTTCAGACCCTCAGGAATGGAACCAGTCAACCATGGACTGAAACCTCTGAAACTGTGAGCTGTATAAACCATGTCCTCCTTTAAATTGCAGGAGTCAAGTATTTTTGTCCTAACAAACAAGCTGAACAATACATCCATAAAATCACTTCAATGGTGTAAGTAGACCCGGTATGATCAAGACAAAGAAGATAAGGCCTGACTCATGAACACAATGGCAAGATTGCACGGGAAAGAGAATGGTCTGAAATGGTAGAAGCTGTGCAACTGCTACAGGGTAAGAACCACGTAGGAGCTGTGAATGAAACAAAAGAAGGGCAGACCCTCAGCACCATGATGTAACTTGGGAAAGGATATGACAATGTGAAGAGGAGAAGACACTACCGAAGGGGTCTAATTTGACAGGGGATATTTACAAGTCAAATAGGAGGAGCCCCAGTCCATCAGTGCAATGGAGTAGTTGGGTTGTGGATGTGAACAGGGATGATCAGTAGGAATTCCACCATTATGGGGTGTGGAATAACTGGGAAGACACCTACCTATGTACCACTTAGACTGGCTCAGTCTTCCTGATTTTATACTTTGATGCAAGCAGTGCAATCCCTCCCAAGTCTATAAGAATTATAGTGCTGCTCTACTGTGCCCCAGGAGAATTACAAGTCTGCCTTCAAGATAGTGTGATTTACGGTCACAGTGTCATAAAGCATTTCACCTGCAACAGACTGATCTGTTTTCCAGGGTGTGAGATGACCTGTCGGACACTGGCAAGGTTGTTAGTGGAAAACCAATTCTCTTCCCATCCTGGTCAGAACTTGTCATATGTTAGTCTCATAATATATATCACTGAAAACATTCAAAGAAGTCCTAAATCTTCAGACACTGGAATTTCCCAAGACACATAATTTCGTATAAATATACACAGTGTTTACAGTGAAATACTGAGTGACTCTCGTGGAAATCAAGTCAATGACCCAAATGCAGCCCGGATCATAGTGGCTAAAAGTTGCCGTACACTATCTGGTGTCTTGACAGATGGAAGTGCAGCAGGAAAAAGGATGGGTCACAAAACTTGCCACAGCTGGCACCTCATGGACAGCTTCTGCTGCTGTGGCCAGCAAATCGATGGGCCGTGAACACTGCATCGCCCTCTTAGCTCCGGGAGTACTCCCGCGGGCTGACCTGCACGGTGTTAGAAGAAGGCCCACAGGAGCACGCGCCATTCCTGGCTGCCGCTCTTTCTGCTCTGGGAATGGAGGGTCATCTTGAGTTCAAGGTTGGGAACCTGACATTGGAAAGAAGCACCCTGTTCTCCACAGAGCCATCCATTTAGCCAGCTGTCTTTTGCACTATTTCACTGTGCTGTGTTAAATGTGCCGAAGGTAAAATAAATGTAAAAATATAAGTCAAATCAAATTTCATCCACATAAAGTCAAAAATTTTAACATGTTTAACAAGGGTGGAAGCATGATGCTCATGAAGAAATGGAAAGAAGTAAATTTAGGACATATAGAGGGATCATCTTGAAAAGTAGAGCCAGTATTGAGTAAGGTCAGTGATTCTTGCACTGCACAAAGTGCTCACTCACAGGGTCACGGGGAAGCAGCAATCTAACTCATATGCTCCCCTTTAACACGCAAGCCCTGTGCTACATGAGCCAGGGGGGCAGTTCTTTTACAGCCCTGTTCTCTCCAAGGGGAAACATTGTTCGCTGGGTAGGGTAGGGGCTTTTCTGCTTCCTACTCACAAAACAGCACAGTTTCATCCAGGAGGAGCTACTTTTGGCTAATTCAACACCCCCTCCAGAGGGGGGTCCTTTCATTTCTTAAAACTCATCTTGCCAAGAGCCTTCTCTTCTCACAGGGAAGTCAGCAGCCTGCTTTCAAAATCCCAAAACATGTACTGCGTTCCCTTAATCCACACAATGATGTCATATAAATTACCAAACTCGTCACAGTACTGAGGGGAACTGCTGATGTCAGGGAGCTAGCTCACTGTGCGTGTGACAGACTGGCGAACAAACTGAGGCTGTTGGGTTCTACCTCCATATTCTGGAGATGGCTTCTGCTGCACCTGCCTCCCTTGTGTCCTTTCTCCAGGATCCGGCAACTATGGCACTGGCACCTCAAAGAGCTGAGCCCTAAAACACCCTCTGCTGAATGACTACTTGGACAATACTTGCACTAATTTGGTTCTCAACGATCCCTAGTCACATCCTTGACAGCAAGCTCATCCATGGGGGTTGTCTAAGAGAGGCGCAGCTAGGCTACTGAACAAATATTACTGAAGGAATGAGTCCCTCCCTGAAAAGTTGTTCTGTCTGTTAGGACTTGGGGGGAAAAGTGAAAGTCCCAGTGGGAATAAAGTTGTCTAAGGTTATCTTGAGCAGAGATTCACACTGTTCAAAAGTGTGATGCCACCAGCCCTTTCCCTGCCATGTACCTGTGCCTCCTGGGTCTCACTGAGGTGTCCTTGTGCTGCCTGTTGAGCTGATTCCTGCACTGTGCTGCTGACTACAAGGTAATTCTTGGATGGGGGTCCTTGTTTTATGATCATTTTCTATGGTTTGGATATGTTAAGAGTTTGATGTGCTGTTGTCACCCCACTACTGGCGTCTGAGCACTCATCTCTCTTGCAGCAACACATTTTTTGAATAAATACACCTAATTATAAATAATGGACATGTGGTCTTATTTTTTAACAACAAGATTAGCCTAAAATCTGAAGAAAATGACTTAACTGTCATGTATTAACCAATAATTTCTTATGGTGAAAAGAAAAGGCAGAGAAATTTCCAAATCTGAGTAAAGATTCTTAACCAGAAAGATAGGGCTGATATGACTCTTCATTTTCCCTCTTGAAGGTGTCCTTGCCATTGACCACCTCACAATGCTGCTTTACTGAAAACGGCTAGTGATCCATCCACTCTCAGGCCCTGTGCAACACTAGCACATGGACTTCTACTGAAACTTGTCCTTGCAGATTCTCTCTGCACCCACCCCCGAGTCCCTGCTACCTTCCTACTGCAGTACAAACACTGAGACTTCCAGCTGCCTGAGGACCTTCCTCGGTAACCAAAGCCCACACTACCCATGCAAGCCAGCTGCAAGAACCAGAAGATTAGGTCCTGGGACGCAATCCTCCACCAATTTCTGGTGAAGAACTCCAGTTATTGACCCATATTGGTAATTTACTTGGGTACCATCATGCCCCCATCTTTCTCCCGACTCCTGTGTTTCCTTACAACTACTACATTTTAATTCTCTGTCCAATCATCTTCTAGAGAATTCAAACTCAGATCCCGCTTCATCATCCTCATCCAGTATCAATGGACTGAATCCTCACCAGTCATCAATCAGTACCAGCACTCATATGCTTGGTTATTGGAAAAACTTACTGGAACAAGAATGAAATCCCACCTCTCCAGGTCTTCCTCACAATTAATGAAGTATATATGGTTATACATTTGTAGGACTATTCCTTCTTTTCAGAGTTCAGCATTCATATGAGTCCTAAGCCATGGAATGAGTACAGTATTACAGACATTTATTTTGTTTGTGACATAGTAGAGGTTCATTCAAAAATGGCTAGCTTTAGGAGGTATGTTTATTCTCCTATATGTGCAAGCATCCAGATAGCCTTGCCACACTCAATGATCCTATGAAAAGCTAGAGGTGCTGACTCTGAAGTACTCCCCTTTACAGAATGTCAGTGACACAGTTCTGAGTTTTTCTTTCCTAGCCCACTGATGTTCATGTACATATCAATCAGTTATGAGTAGACAGACATGGCTCTTTTATCAGAGCAGAAGAGGCAGCACCCAGAGTAGTTTTGTTACCTAAAATCTGAAGGTTCCAACCAAAAATATGAGGTAGGCAAATGAACAGGAAAATATGACCCATACACTGTAAATAAAACAAAAACAGGAAAGGAAAATTGCCTGGGAGAATGACTGAATGCTGGTATTATGAGGTAAAAATTTCAAAATGGCTATTATAAACTCATTTAGAGAGCTAAAGAAAAGTATGTTTAAATGGGGGAAGAAAAGTATGATAACAGTTTTGCATAAAATTTAGACTATCAATATAGAAATTATTTTAAAAATCAGATGAAGATTTGAAGTTGAAAAATGTGATAATTGAAGTAAGAAATTTACTGGAGAGGCTCAAGAGTGAATTAGAGCTAAAAAATAATAGGCAAACTTGAAGATAGAACAATACAGATGATGTAAGGCAAAGGAAAGAAAGAAAACAATACTGAACAGAGCCTCAGGAAAAAAAATGTGCAATACCAAGGAGCTCACAACATGTGTGTAATGGAATTGCCAGAAGGTAAATGAAAGTAAAAGGAAAAGAAAAATAATCAAAGAACCAGTGGCTGTAAACTGCCCAAATATATTGAAAAACAATAACCTCCAAATACAAGTAACACAACAAAATCTAAGTAGGATGAATACAAACAGAGTAACATATAAACACACATAGGAAAAAATGCTGAAAGTAAAATAAAGGTAAGGAAAAATTTTTCAAAGCAGCAAGAAGCAATTCATCACTTACAGAGGAATTTCAATAAGATCAATAGCTAAATTCTCAGCAAAAACAAAGGCCAGAAAGCAGTGAAACAACATATTAAAAATACTCAGAGAAAATATGTTAAACAAAAATCCTGTATCCAGCAAAGCTATCCTTCAAAAATAAACTGAAATTACAACTTTCTAAGGTAAAAACTCAAAGAAAAGAAAAACTCATTAACCTGAAATACTATATCCAGCAAAGCTATTTTACAGAAATAAAGGCAAAATAATGACTTTCCAGGATTAAAACTGAGACAATGTGTTGCTAGCCAATTCGTCTTACAGACAATATTAAAAGAAGCTTCTGAGGGTGAAACCTTGATCCCAGGTGGTAATTGAAATACACCAAAAGAACAAATAGCATCAGTGGAGTCAATGATGTAATTATAAAACACTAGAAATGCAGATTTTATCCCTTTAAATTATGTAACAAGTAATCTTATAAAATAATATGCATATAATGTATTTTGGGAAGATAATATATGGAAATATAATGGTATATATATTTTAGCAAATATAATTGCCAATAATAGTAAAAAGACGTACATGGAATCAACATTGTATCAGGCTCAGAAAATGACTACACTTGATGAATTAATAATTATAATAATGTAATGGTAGTTTTATAACATTAGTAAAGATATTATGCATAAAATAGCATATAAAGCAGGAAAATGGAATCAAGTAATACAAGAATAGCATTTCTATATCACAGGAATTAAGCTCACATATACTTGGATTTCATTCTGAGAACTTCAGAAGTATATGCTAAGGCTTGGAGCAACCACTTAAAAAACACTACAAATTGTAGTGAAAAAAATTATCAAATAAATAAATATGCTAAATTAGAAAGCATTCACTCAAAGTGAAAGAATGCAGTAAAGGATGAACAGAGAAATTTAGAAAGACATGAGATATACTGAAAATCAAAGCAATTAAATGGCAGATATATATAAAACTGGATTAAAATGACATTAAATACAAATGGATTGAACAATCCAATAAAAAGGTACAGATTATCAGACTAGATTAAAAACATGATCAAACTATTACAATGGCTACAGGAGACACATTTTAGATTCAAGGACACAAATATATTGAAATTAAAAGAATGAGAAAAATACACAAACAACCAAAGGAAAGCTGAAATAGCTACTCTGACAAAATAGACTCAAAATGTTATTATAAGAAGAATATTTTATGAATATTTTAAGAATATTTTATGAAAAATGTGCCAGTCTTTCAGGAAGACATAAGATTTAAAAAATATATCTCTTTCAGAATTCCAGTAACTATTTTGCAGGACTTGACAAACTGATTTTAAAATTTACATGGTGGGCTGGGGATTTAGCTCAGCAGTTAGAGTCCTTGCCTTGCAAGCACAAGGCCCTGAGTTGATCCCCAGCACCAAAAAATAAATAAAATAAAATAAAATAAAAAATAAAATAAAATAAAATTCACATGGTGCTGAGAGGAGCACAGAAAAGCCCACACAATACCGAAAAGTAAGGATAAAGTAGAAGTACTTATTCTTCTTAATTTCAATAATATAAAGCTATAGTATTTAAGACAATATACTGCTGCTACAAAGAAAATATATAGATCAATGCAATAGAACTAAGATTCCAGAAAACTCATACATCTATAGTAAACTGATTTTTGATAAGAGTACTGAGACTATTTAATGAAGAAAAGAATAGTCTTTCAACAAATTGTACTGTGGAGGGAAAAGTAGATTGCCACATGCAGGAGAATGAATTTGAACCCTACAAGTATTAATTTGAAATGGATCAAAGATCTAAGTGTAAGTAATAAAATTATAAAACTCTTAGAAGAAAATATAGGAGTAAATCTTGATGAACTTGCATGTGGCAAAGAATTCTTTGATATAAGACTAAAAGCATGAGAAACATATAAAAATAGATAATTTGGTCTTTACTAAATTAAAACATTTATGCTATAAAAGATATCATTAAGAAGGTGAAAAGTCATGGGAAGATATTTACATACCACATATCTAGTAAATTATATCTTGAATATATAAAAAATCCTTACCACTCAATACCAAATATATTCATAACACCATAGCCAAAGATTCCAAGTAGGCATCCCACTAAAGATATACGAGTGACCAACAGGCACATGAAGAGTTGTTAAATATAATTACTGATAAGAGAAATGCAAATAAAAACTAGAATTCACAACCACAGGAGGAAATGGGAACCAAAGTGAGACAACATGCACTGGTCAAAATTTGGAGAAATAAGAGCCCTCATGCATTCCCGGTGAAAAAGTAGAATGGCACAACTACTTTGGAAAACAGTTTGGCAAATCCTCAAATAATTAAACATTACCATACAATGCAGCAAGTCCACTGTTAGGCATGTGCCCAAAGAGAAGTGAAATAATACATCAATACAAAATATGTACATATGTTATCACTATGTACATCTAAAATGTACCATTAAAATAAAATTTAAAAAAATATGTACATAAATGTTTATGGAATCATTTAATAGCCCAAAGACAGAAGTAATTCAAGTGTACATCAACTGATAAATGGATAAATGAAATATGGTTCAAGTATACAACTGATTATTATTTAACCATAAAAAAATGAAGAACTGATACAGGTTATGAGATGGATGAACCTTGAAAACATTATGCTAAGTGTAACAAAATAGTCACAAAAGATTACATGTTATTATGATTCACTCATAGGAAAGTCCAAAATAAAGGACTATAAAGAGACAGAAAGTGGATTATGGGCAATTTAAGGTTAGGGTGTGAGAGAAGCAGGAGATCAGGGGGTTACTGCTGAAGGTGTCCTTTATGAAGTCACTAACATGTTCTAAAATTGTGGTAAAGTCTGTATGTATTTGTGAATAGACTACAAATTATTAAATTATTCACTTTTTATGGATGAATTTTATGGTATGTGAATTATAGCTTGTTAAATCTGGTTTTAAAAAGGATATGATTAGAGAGTATTTTAAATGCAATAATTTTCCCTGGAAAATGTGGTAATACTAAAGATGGAATAAAGAGCTATCTGGAGAAATAAACAGCAAATCTAGAATTAGAAGACTTGCTTGCAAATCTCAGACCAGCTTCTAATTCCTTTTTTTAAAATAAATTATTTCACTGAACTTTTAATTTCAGGGGTAGTTGGAAAGTAAGTTTGTTGAAATGAGTATTTTCCTGGTCTGCGGGACTCCTGTTTCTTTGCTTTTAAAAACATTTTATTTATTTTGATGTAATACAAGGAGATACTAATAAAGAAAATTTCAAAAAAGCACAGGGTATTGGAGAAAATGCACAACTTCCATGTCCTCTAAGTATTCTCATCCATTACATGGAAATAATGTATGTCATAGGATGAAAGGTTGTTTTGACAACAAAAGGCAGAGAATATGCCCACTTCATCAATAATAAAGAAATATATAAATGTACAGCCTTTTCGTATTAATGTCTTGATTCATTAGATGTCATTATGAAAAGGGAAGAACCAAGGAATGGTATGATATTATAAATTCTTTTTGTAATCCTAATAAGAAATCCTTGGTTCATATTTTGGGAGGCACAGATGAGATATTAAGATGTTTCCTTACTTTCCAGTGCAATGCACATGGTCTGTGGGCACACAATGCTCCCTTCTCATCTTTTCACTATCACAGTGTTTTTCAGGATCCATGACGGTGAAGGCTCTTAGCAGGTAGACCAAAGAGACGGATACTAGAGCATGGTATAGGAAAAATGGTGCACGTTGCCTTCAGATATGGCCGAGTCCCTCTCTGATCCTCCATATTGCAGTTTTGATTTTCTCTTTGTGGCACTTATTCCCAAACCAGTGTGGAAGCAAAGGTGCTGCTCTAAATACACACTGCTTTTAGGAGCTAATAAATTCGGTAACAGAAAAGTCCTTCTACCTCAAAAGTTGCACCAAGTACTAGAGAGAATTCTGATTGGCATAGCTGAGAGACTATATGCCCAACTAAACCTGAACACGCCTTGAGGAAAAAGCAGCAAAATTTAAGGTGCTTACAGCTCTGACTGTGACACTAGGTTCACTAGGTTCAAATCCCAAATTCAGTTAACAAGTTGGATGATTTTGAAACAAATATTCCAGCACTCCTAGGGCCCATTTCCTAAAATTTAATATGGATATAATAAAAGTATCTTCTTTAGAAGATTTCTGTAAGGATTAAATGTATTGATTAATGTGAAAAAATGTAGGACAATAACTGGCACAATAAGGACCAGTTATTGCTGTAATTTTAATGTATATTCTTTGAAATTATTAGAAGGCAAATACATTTACATGGTATGACAGCATACTCCCGAGAAAACTTTTAACCGGTTCTTGCACAAGCCTGTCAGCTATACAAAAATCATTATTTACTACAGGCACTTACTTGGTGATGAATATCTGATAAGAAAGAATGGCACAGCAGAGGTAAAAATAGAGTGAGAGGGAAAGGGAGGAGAAAGAGTTTTTACCCTAAATTTTGATGGGGAAGAAGTAGAAACTTCAGTTAGGGACCTGCACCAGTCACACTGTCTACAACTCCACCTCCTGCTGCGATATTCTGACCTCTGCGCGTTTATATTCTCTGTGCTTCATGCTCTGATTTCCCTCACGAGGCAGAGCCACTGTATCTCATCAATTAAAACAGGCTCCAAAATCTGCAGCTGTGAGTTTCTGATGACTCCTGGTTTCAATGTGATGCATTTTTATTTTAGAGTAAATGTCAGTTTTCATCAACTCAAATGTCCTCACAACATAATATGACTTGAAGATATGCAAATAACTTCTTACCAGATACTTTTAATTAGATGCAGGTCTTGGGTAGGGAGGTATCTCCTAATTAGTTCTGAGGTAATCAGGAGAAATCACACTTGATTATATGCTGTAAATTTACTTCCAAAAGTGTAGGGCCAGCATTTACTGCCACAAGATTTCAAAGAGGCAGACATTCAGCTTTTCTTTTCCCGAAAGGTACTTCCTCTCTCTGCTCTTAGATTCTATTCATTTCCTCCCCTTTTATAGTCACAACCTGCAGACAGTCTGAAACCTGGCTTTGCATTATAAGTGGATCACCAACCAGGTGGAGAGCAAATGCAGAGAAATTCTAAAGATGCACAATTGACAAGTAGCAAAGCAAACACACAGGTGTCAGGCAGCTTTAATCAGAAATCACTGGGAAATGTCACAAGTATAGGCATTATGGTGAAAGGGAACCCATCAACCAGAAGGGAAGTGACAGTGATGGTGTCTGGCTTGCACACAAGCAAAGGCTTTAGTGATATTAACTGAATTGGTGGAAACTCTCTAAAGACCAACCAGAGACATAAATCCATTTGTGTGAGGGTGTGTGTGATACTGGGTATTCAAACTAGGGCATGTGCTACAGCACTCAGCTACATCTCCACCTCATTCTATATATAGTTTGCTTAAATCACTTCTACCGTTGTGACTTCCTTGTGTATGAATTCGGGAAGGAACTTTTCCCTCAGTGATTGAGTGAAATTTTCTACCCCTGGTTTGCAAGTCTCATTGTAATTTCTGTTTAAATATTGAAAAAACAATCAAATTCTCTGCTAAAGTAGAATAAAGTATCACTCACATATTACTGTTCTTGATATTGAGTGATTTAAAAAGAACACAGAGGTCGAACTGTTAAAACTATACTTTAGATTTAATGACCAGACCATCCAATTAGCTGGATCATCATGCCTGTGTGCTTTAAGGTCAAGAGATTTGGACTTTCTGTTTCTTCCTGCATTCATCATGAATTGAACAAAAACTACATTTTGTTTTCAGGACTTCTAAATGGCTATGTTCAAATACAATTATTTGTCATGTCCTTATTGCCCTTCATAGGGTCAATGGGGAGGGAGAAGTAGTAGTCATTCAAAGACTAACCCAACATTCTAACAATAAAAAAGCACTGATGGTTGTAATGTAGCAAGGGGTCATTTAGGTCCAAAACAAAGAGAGAGGTTCAAGTGTAATCCATGACTGGAGAGGAGATAGCAATAGAGAAATTTAATGCCTGATTTAATCAACATAAGTAGAAAGAAAATAATTTCAATATCAAATCAGAGTTCTGTATTATATTTCGAGAAAGTTGATTAGGAAAATTATTTGATTTAATTACACAAAAGCAACTTAACCATCTACATTTGCAGTTATTAATTATGCTGATCAATGGATAAAACAGGAGGCTGATTCCTTCCTAATAATTCCAATGCAATGTTTCTACAGGAAATATCAGAAACGAATGGTTGGCTAACATTTATTCTCTTGTCTTGCAGCTCCATCCCAATAAGAATTGCTTATTCACGTTCTCAGGATGAATACAAATGTCTTTTCCACAGGTCAGTTTATTTATCAACCATACACACACACACACACACACACACACACACACACGCATATATATATATGTCTCAACTTAATTGACTTGAATTTTTTGAGAATTATGTTGGGAAGAGTTCTTCAACTAAACCAGAATGGAGAATTTTACCTGCCCTTAGTCCTGGTAACAGGGAAAAGAATTTAGAGGACTTGTGTTAGTGGACAGAGTAGATGATTTGTGTTGGTAATAAAGGACTATAAACATGGCTAGGTAGGTAGGTGCACCATAACAATAATAATTAAAGACATTTGTACTGGTTCATTCTGCATTGTGCCTTGTGGGGTACACAATACAAACTGACATCAGTTGGTAATAAACAAAACAAACAGATTTTTCAATAATTAAAAGGAAACTGTAGCACACTGGTTACTACATGAAAATAGAAACAGAGCAGAGAATTCAAGTTCTGTGTAAAATTATGGCTCAAATACTCCTGCTCCACGTCTTAGGGATCAGTAAAATGAGGAAACAAACAGTTTTCTTGGTTTGGTTTTTGATAGCAGCAGAACAGCAGTATTGACCCTGTTGG